>JADBJO010003069.1:107500-115000 GCA_016801955.1 Conus betulinus
GGAGGAAGAAGGAACAACGTTCTGGTACAGTGACCATCACTCACTCGTCCACATCCAATGTTTCCGCGTTGCTTGTATCTATCAAAGAAGAACTTTTGATGAGAGCTTTGCTGATAACCTCGCCTTAACTCTTTGTCAGGAGGGCTTTCTCTTTAAAACCTGTGGGCGCCAGCATACTGCACCTGCGAACTCTTGCGTTCTGTCTCATCCAGGAGAGTAGTCTTCAGATCACCACTCAAGGTCTAGTGGACCAACCTTGCATGCGAGGCTCGAACTACGGTCCTGGCATGGTTTGACTTTGTGTGCCAGACGCTGAGTCACCATTTCATCAAGGTCACGCCACCACTCCGTCAAGGTCACAGTCGCCACTCCGCAGCTGTTACGTCACCATTCCGTGGAGCGCACGTCGCCACTCTAAGGTCACGTCACACTCCACTAAGGTCACGCCAGCACTCGTCTAGGACCACGTCACCCATCCGCTGAGATCACGACACCAGTCCATTCGGGTCACGTCACAAATCCACTACGGTGACATCACTCCTTAACCGAGGTCGTGCCGTCACTCCGTTAAGAGTCACGTCACCGCTGTGCTAAGGTGACGTCGCTGCTTCACTAAGCTCGTCACCACACCACTAGGGTTACGTCGTCACTCCTCTTCGGTCGCGTCACAATCCCACAAAGATCGCATCCCCGCTCCACTTAAGGTCACGTCACCACTCCACTGAGGTCACGTCATCACTCCTCTAAGGTCACTTCACTACTCCACTAAGGTCACGTCACCACTCCACTAAGGTCACGTCACCACTCCACTAAGGTAACGTCACAACTCCACTAAGATCACGTCACCACTCCACTAAGGTCACGTCACTACTCCACTAAGGTCACGTCACTCCACTCAGGTCACGTCACCACTCCACTAAGGTCACGTCACTACTCCACTAAGGTCACGTTACCACTCCACTAAGGTCACGTCATCACTCCACTAAGGTCACGTCACTCACTCCACTAAGGTCACGTCACCACTCCACTAAGGTCACGTCACCACTCCACTAAGGTCACGTCACCACTCCACTAAGGTAATGTCACCACTCCACTGAAGCCAGATCACAACTCCACTAAGGTCACCTCATCATTCCTCTAAGGTCATGTCATTACTCCACTAAGACCACGTCATCATTCCTCTAAGGTCATGTCATTACTCCACTAAGGTCACCTCATCATTCCTCTAAGGTCACGTCACCACTCCACTAAGGTCACCTCATCATTCCTCTAAGGTCATGTCATTACTCCACTAAGGTCACGTCACCACTCCACTAAGGTCACGTCACCATTCCGCTAAAGTCACGTCACCCAAGGTCACGACATAACTCCGCTAAGGTCACGTCACCACTCCTCACGTCACCACGCCTCTAAGGTCACGTCACAACTCCACCCAGGTCTCGTCACAACTTCAC
The DNA here is from genome assembly GCA_016801955.1 of Conus betulinus. Taxonomy (NCBI): domain Eukaryota; kingdom Metazoa; phylum Mollusca; class Gastropoda; order Neogastropoda; family Conidae; genus Conus; species Conus betulinus. The sequence goes on from JADBJO010003069.1 coordinate 108,955, forward strand.
TAAGGATACGTTGCCACTTCACAAGGTCACGCCACCCGGCGTCTGAGGTCACGTTACTTCTTTGTTATGGTCACATCGTCAGTCAGCTAAGATCAAGTCACAATTCAACCAACACATGTCACCCCTCCGCCAGTCACGTCACCATTATTCCAAAGACACGTCCCCCCCACTCCGCTGAGGTCAAGTCACCGCTGCATTAAGCTCAATGATACACTACTCCACTCAAGGTCACGTCATCGCGCCATTATGGTCAACACGACTTTCCGTTAAGGTCATGTGAATACTGCGAAATGTCACCTCGCCACGTCATCATTGAGGTCATGCCACCCCTCCACCGAGGTGACGTCATTATTAAAGTCACGTTACCGCTCCGTTAGGTCACTTCATCACTACACTAAGGTCACGTCACTACTTCGTTAATGTCACGTCACCAGTCCACTGAGGGTAACATCACCAGCCTCGATAAAGTCGAATTCATCACTCCATTAGGGTCACTTTCACCTTTCCACTCAGGTCACGTCACCCCTCCACTGAGGTCGTGTCACCACCACTCCGTTTAGGTCACGTCACCCCTTCATCAATGTCACGTCACTCGTTCACTGAGATAACAGCACCGTTACCTCATTAAAGTCACTCCACCACTTAAGTAAGGTGGCTTCATCTCTCCTCCAAGGTCAGGTTACCATTCCATTCAGATCACGTCACCACTTTACTCAGGTCAGGACACCCCTCCACTGAGGTCACATTACCACTCCACTAAGGTCACGTCACCACTCCAGGAAGGTAATGTTGTCACTCTACTAAGGTCACTTCACCACTTCAACTAAGGTCACGTACCACTCCATGAAGGTCACGCTGTCACTCTACTAAAGTCTCGTCACCGCTCCACTAAGGTCACGTCACCACGCCATGAAGGTCACGTCGGCATTCTACTAAAGTCACGTCACCGCTCCACTAAGGTCATGTCGTCACTCTACTAAAGTCACGTCACCATTCCACTGAGGTCACGTCGTCACTCTACTAAAGTTACGTCACCACTCCACTGAGGACACGTCGTCACTCTACTAAGTTACGTCACCACTCCACTGAGGTCACGTCGTCACTCTACTAAGTTACGTCACCACTCCACTGAGGTCACGTCGTCACTCTACTAAAGTTACGTCACCACTCCTCTGAGGTCACGTCGTCACTCTACTAAAATCTCGTCACCACTCCACTAAGGTCACGTCGGCACTTTACTAAAGTAACGTTACCACTCCACTGAGGTCACGTCGTCATTCTACTAAAGTCACGTCACAACCCCACTAAGGTCACGTCGTCACTCAACTAAATCTCGTCACCACTCCACTGGGGTCACGTCGTCACTCTACTAAAGTCACGTCACCACTCCACTAAGGTCACATCGTCACTGTACTAAAATCTCGTAACCATTCCACTAAGGTCACGTCGTCACTCAACTAAAATCTCGTCACCACTCCTCTAAGGTCACGTCGGCACTTTACTAAAGTAACGTCACCACTCCACTGACGTCACGTCGTCGTTCTACTAAAGTCACGTCACCACTCCACTACGGTCACGCCACCACCTCTCTAAGGTCACGTCACTACTTCACCAAGATCACTTCACTACCCCACTAAGGTCATGTTAACCCCCTCCGTTAAGGTCAAGCAGACACCAGTGGAACAAGCAAAACAATCTAACTCGCCCTCAAATCACCTTCGAGTTTAGCCGTGAAGTCGTTAACGTTCGCCGGAAACGAATGCAATCAATTACAGTCGCCAACGACCAGCCTGACGTGTGCGTGGGGCCGTTGGCCGTTTGAAAATGTGAGAGGTCTTTCTCGGCATCCTAAAGGTGCAATTATTTGACATTGGATGCTCTCCTGTTACAAGGGCTGAAAATGGGTTGCGTGTGTGTGTTGGTGTGTGCTGTGTGTGTGTGTTGTGTGTGCGCGCGCGTGCGTGCGTTCGTGCGTACGTGTGTGTGTGTGTGTGTGTGTGTGTGTGTGTGTGTGTGTGTGTGTGTGTGTGTGTGCGCGCGCGCGCGCGCGCGTGTGATGTTTCAGGATTCATACCGAGCGGAGTTTACAATGATTCAAGAATTCGAGAGACACCTTCTAAGATTTTGGTGCTGAAATGTATTATTTCTTGAGTTATTTCGTTTTTGTACATCAGGTTGTGATTCGGTTTCGGCCGCCGTAAGTTTCATCGAAATGATGCCACGTTCTGATCTGAGACAGTTGGAGCGTGGCTTCAGGAAGAAGCAACTGGTGGGATTCGCTGCTTCATTCATTTCTGTATCTATTCTTTATTTATTTATCTATTCATTTATTCATTTATTTACCCATTTTTGTTTTTAAACATTTTTATCATACGCTAAGAAACGTGTAACGACAAATTAATATGTATATGCAAGTGTTTTTAATACTTAAAAACCGAACTGATTTTACAATTTCTTTTTATACATCAAGTCTGGGCTTTCATTTGTGCTGCATTGTTCCAATTTGTTTGTTTCTTTGTTTGTTTGTTTTTGTTTATGTTACGGAACTGCATTTTCGTTTACATCCCTTTAAGTGCTCTTTTGACGTACTCATTATCAAAACGTGATTTATTTCGAAAAAGGAATATCTCATGCGCGCGCGTGCATGTGTGCGTGCATGCGTGTGCGCGCGCGTATTAAGAGGGAGAAGGATGAATGGGTTGACATCGGACGAGTAAGGAGAGGGTGCGGGCAATGAACAAACCACGTATTGGGCTGGTACACCCTTCCTGCTTTGTTGTTGTTGTTGTGTTGGGAAATGGGGGGGGGGGGGGGGGGTGAGGGAGGGCGGGCGTAGTGCGTAGAGGGGAGGAGGGAAAGGGGTGGGGTTCAACAGAACTTATTCTCGTTTAACGAATGAAATGCATTCGCAAAAAGAAATAGAAAAAAAAAAAAAGAAAGGAAAAGGAAAGTCGTGTGTAAGTGAACGGGAGGGAGAGGAGGGGGAGTCAGTGCAGACTACTACTAAGCAGCGCAAAGGAGGACGGGGGGGGGGGGGGGGGGGGGGGGGGGGGGCAGTATGAGGGAGACACAAAAGGCGGGACGGGAACTGGACCGTGTGATTGTATGGTCGCACATCCAAAATGAATGCGCCAAGGCTATGTCTAAGAAGTCGAGTATTTATAGACTGGCGAATAGGATTGTTTTTGAGAATGTTTCATTGACTGAAAGTTGATAGCCCTCATTTTCTTTCATATGGCCATCATGGTACAAGCCAGGTGGTTCCAAGCTGGCAGATTAAAATCAAAGGAATGGGACTATTTGGGGGGGATGGGGGGGGGGGGGGGGTGAGGGGAGACTTCCAGCTGGCGCAAAGATAGGGTCACGGGTGAGTGCAAAGGCCTGAAATGTGACGTCAGCTAAAGAGGAAGGTCATGTATTTGAAGATTGTAAGTAATTTCATCGGTGAACCCCCCACCCCCCACCCCCCCCCCCCCCCCCTCCCCCCCCCCCCCCCCCCCAAAAAAAAAGCGTGTGTGTGTGTGTGAATAAATTGGTTCTTTTGAAGCAAAAATTTAGAAAGAGAGGGGGTTAGTTACCGCCAAGGACATAACAAACAAAGCACAGGACAAGACACAATGCATTTCGACCTCTTGGGTCTTCTTCAGGCAAAAGAAACCACCTTTAACATTTAGGACAGTACGAACAAGAACGCAAGAGTCACTTATCTTTCTTTTTTTTTAATTCGAGTGCCGGACACATGGAAAGATAAGTGACTCTGCGTTCTTTGTTCATACTGTCCTAAATGTTAAATGTTGTTTTTGCCTGAAAAAGACCCAAGAGGTCGAAACGCATTGTGTCTTGTCCTGTGCTTTTGTTTGTCTATGTCCTTGGCGGTAACAAACGCCCCTCTCTTTCCAAATTTGGCTTCATTTTCCGCCCTCAGTCACTCCATTTCGAAACTGGTTCTTTGAGCAATTCTCCGTTTAACATTTAATGCTGGCTCAAACTCATGGTAGGCTTCAAAACGCTTACATGGATGATAATACAGTGATTTAGTGCAACATCCTAATTGTGGTGTATGGCCTGTTGCTGGGCGAGCGAAGAGGCGTGTAGTAGGCAGCCGAGTAGATTCTCCTTCTGCTAACCCCCGTTTTCTGAGCGAGTACAGTACTTTGGGCCAAAAAAAACAGTGTTTGAGCGGGGGCAGGAGGAGGAGAGAGGAGAGGAGGGAGGATGCGTGGTTGGGTGGGTGGGTGGGTGGGTAGGTGCAGAGCAAAAAGCTCCGCCACGGACCAACACTATATTTGACTGCATGGGAGAAGACGGGGGAGGAGGGAGGGGGAGAGCGACGAGGTGGTGCAGATAGGAAGGGAGGGGTGGGGGGGGGGGGGGGGGGGGGGGGGGGGGGAGGCCATCTTCGTGCATTTGTCTACAATATCCAATGGAGGGTATGGTGAAGTGTTTGTTTCATTTTTTTTTTAAATGAAGATTTTTTTCTCTCTCTCTCTATCTCCTCAAAACGCTTCTCGCAATGGGAATGGGAGAGGCGGGGGGGGGGGTGGGGTGGGGGGCAGAGAGCTGAGAGAGGGCGAATGAGGAGGGGTTAGGTGTGTGTGTGTGTGTGTGTGTGTGTGTGTGTGTGTTACGTTCGGAAGAGGACGAATCCAAGGATTGTAACCTGTGCCCGCTCATTACATTAGCGCAGTTCAGGTGCGGAGTACGCCAATACAGACAGGGTTCTGAACGTAATAGGCTACAGTGCCCCTGTAGGTACTTACTTAGGTCCATAACTGAAGGACGAGCATGGGCCATCGACAGCACTCCGCCATCGCACTCGGTTCTGCACGCTCGCTGAATGCCTGTCCAGTTGGTCCCCCGCCTCTTTATCTCTGCGTCAGTGTCTGGCCTCCAGCTGCCCAAGTAGGTGATGCTGGAAAAAAATGTTGGTCAGATGCGCGTTGGTGGCACTGAGTAGAGATCTGCGATACTATCAGTTTGTTCTGACGGTTTACTGCATGAAGCCTTTATTGTGTAGAGAACTGTTTCTTTGTTGTTGTGTGTTGTTTGTTGTTGTTCTTGTCGCTCTTATTGCTGCTGCTGTTGTTATCGTACACATGGCTTTGTTTCTACATACTGCTGCCTATGACACCAAGACAAACCCGAGCAGTCGCGGGTACAGGAATAGTTGGAGAATCATTGCGCATAGTGAAGGCATTCAGCTCTTCCGGTCGGGGTGACTGGCTGTGATCAGGGTTGACTGTCTGACCACTTCTTGAATGAAGTGACTGGTTGGTTTTGAAGCAATACTAAAAAAAGAAGAGGAAGGATATGACCAGGAGCATCCGTATAAAAAAAGATAGACTATGTAGTGACCTTCGCAGAATGAAAGTGTCAGTACACCACACATTAGTACAGGAATAAACACAGACATTTTGTATCAAACGCTGAAACATTAAGATCAGCAAGAGAGTGTCCATCTGTTAAACACAACAGGCACACACACACACACACACACACACACACACACACACACACACGCACACACACACACACACACACACACGCGCGCGCGCACAATCACACACACACACACACACACACACACACACACACACACACACGCACGCACGCACGCACGCACACACACACACACACACACACACACACACACACACACACACACACACACACACACCGCATGGTGAGTGTGAGTTAGTTTGAACAAAAAAAAAGTAATGACAGTTGGGAAAAATAATAGAAGGATGGAGGCCCCACTGTTCCAAAAAAAAAAAAAAATTAAAAACTTGAAAAAATTGGAGGTTGAAACAAAACAAAAACAAACAAACAAAAACAAAAAACCTGATCACCACACTTCACAGGTGACAGTGTCCAACTATGAACTTTGACACACACACACACACACACACACACACACACGCACACACAGAGCGAGTGCACGGCTTGCGGGGCAAAGGCTATGTGCAGGCAGTTAGCTGCTCTCACGGAACAGCTAACACAAGAAGCTGATACATGTCGTTGTCTGAGAGGGCACACCCACCTGACT
>JADBJO010003069.1:140000-142500 GCA_016801955.1 Conus betulinus
CTCTCTCTCTCGTTCTCTCGCCGTTCTCACCTCTCTCTCTTCTAGTCCCGGAGCTTCTCCTCTCTCCCTCCCGGCACTCTCCTCTCTCATCCCCGGGACCCCTCCTCCCGTTCCTCCTTCCTTTCTGTTCCTCCTTCGCCTCTCTCGTCCTATGGGCGAGGAGGGGACCCCTCAGGCTCCTCTCTCTCGTTCAGCTCTACTCTCTCCATCCTCGCTCCCCTCCTCTTCCTCTCCTCCTGAATCTCCACCTCGCTCTCGCCGCTCTGTCTCCCCTCCCTTCCCTACCCCCCCCCCCTCTCTCTTCCACTTCGGGTCTCTCTCTCAACTGTCCTCTCTTTCTGTTCGCCTCTCTCATCTTATTCTCCATCCCGTTCCTCCCCTCTCTCCACCTCTCCTTTCCCCCTCTTTTCCTCTTCTCTCTCGGGAGGCCCTCCTCTCTCTCTTTCCCTCTCTCCTCTCTCCTGTTCTCTCTCGTCTCTCGTTTCACTGTCTCTCTACCCTTGCCTTTTCTTGTGTCTACGGTGTGTCCCCGTGTGTGGGTTTGTCCCGTCCCCGAATCTCGGAGGGGGGGGCCACTCTCTCACAGCCTCAGGTCCTCCTCCAAAACGAAACATAACTCCCTCCGCCATGTATGGGGCGGAGATCGAGGGGTCGGAACGGCGGATGGGGGGAGGGGGGGAGGGTGAGGAGGAGGATGGGGAAGGGGCGGAGAAGCAGAGGAAATTGTGGACAGTGGAAGAACGGCGGTGGCAGTCTGGGAGCAGACTAAACTTATTCTCATCCAGCGAATCAAGTACCTGGCTTCGTGGGGTGGGGGGGCGGGAGGGATAGGAGGGGAAGGTTGTGTGGGGAGGTGTGGTGTGTGTGTGTGTGTGTGTGTGTGTGTGTGTGTGTGTGTGTGTGTGTGTGTGTGTGAGGAGGGGGGAAGGGGGGGGCATAACATAACTCCCCCCCGCATGATCTACAATCTGGAATGTTTGCTGATTAACGTGCTCCTGTGTCGAATTATTTGGAGAGGTTAAGGTGGCGACAGTAGGGTGGGGGATGGGGTGGGGGTGGGGGGGGGGAGTGTGGGGTGGGGACGGGATGTAGGAAGGAAGGAGGAGGTAGGGGAGTGGTGAAAAGAGACCCAGAAATGCACTCTTTAGCGCCAGCTTTTTAGACTTCCCCCCCCCCCCCCCCTTTTTCTTTTGCTTTTTCTTTTTTTTGTTCTCTCTGCTTTTTTTTTTCTCTCTTTTATTTGGCGCCTTGAGGGTGGAGAACGGTGTTGGGATGCTTCGGGTTGATGCAGGGGTTGGGAGGATGGAGGGTGGGGGGGGTGGGGGGTGGGGGGGGTGGGGAGGAATGGTCCCCTGCAACGCATAGAAGGCCCCCTTTCTCTCTTCCCTTCCTCCACCTCCCCCCCCCCCCCCCCCCCCCCCCCCCCCCCCTCCCCCCTCCCCCCCCCACCCCCCCCCCCCCCCCCCCCCCCCCCCCCCGCCCCCCCCCCCCCGTCCCATCACCATCTTCCCCTATCTCTCCTTGAATCACTTCCCCCCCTTTCTTCCTGATCAGCGGCATGAAATGACAGCCTTCATTTGTGGGAACCACGCTCCAATGGCCTGTTCAGTCATTCTGTCTTCCAGCCAGCCAAAATGATCCACTCACATACAGAACAGACAGACAGACAGACATATATACATACATACACACAAACATGCATACATGCATGCATACATACATACATATCAATTACTTTAATGCATCAACTTGTCAAATCAACAACAATGCACAGTAGTCCAGATTGCAGGCGCATCAATAAAACACTCTATCTCCTCTCTCACATTCTCTCTCTCTCTCTCTCTCCTCTCTCTCTCCCTCTCTCTCTCTCTCTCCGCCTTCTCCCTCTCTCTGTGTCCTCTCTCTCTGGGTCTCTCTCTCGATCTCTGTCTCTCTCTCTGTCTCCCTCTCTCCCCCTCTCTCTCTCTCACTCTGTCTCTCTCTCTCCCTCTCTGTCTCTCTCGTCTCTGTCTCTCTCTCTCTGTCTCTCTCTACCTCTGTGTCTCCTCTCTCTCGCTCTCTGTCTGTGTCCTCTCGGCTCTCTCCCTCCCTCTCCTCTCTCTCTCTCTCTCTCTCTCTCTCTCTCTCTCTCTCTCTCTTCGGACTCGTATCTTGCTGACCAGTCCGAATCAGCGGACGAAAGGCCTCTGAGCAGCCGATATGAATGGTTCTGTTTTCAAGATGGATCACAACGGTCCCCGCAAGTTGCTAGTGAAAGACTGTTTTGTTTGTAACCTAACGCCCTCATTTGTCCTTCCAATTTTCTTTCTCTCACACCCCCTCTACTAACCACCTTTTTTTTCTTTCCTATTTTGAATCTTTGCCAAGTCTTTGAATGTAATGACAAAGGAATGGTTAGCCTGCATTTGTGTTTCCCCATTACGAGATTGCTACACACACACACACACACACCACACACACACACACACACACACACACACACACACCACACACACACACA
>JADBJO010003069.1:157500-160000 GCA_016801955.1 Conus betulinus
GAGTGTTTTGTATCTGCCTGAAGAAGAACCTAGGAGGTCGAAACGCGTCGGTGTGTTCTGTCTTGTGAGTCGTTTTTGTCTACGTTTTTCTTGGCGGGGTTGCTATTAATTACATTTCAACTTTTTTCGTTTTTTTTTTTTTTTTAAAGCGCACCCCGTTATCTCCCTTTTTGGAATTGGCTATGTACGCTTGGCTCAATGTACGCTGAACCATTTCATTCATTGTCATTATTCATTCATTCTCATTCATTCCCTTTCTCCGTTTCCCCTTCTCGCCTATCTCCCCTCTCTCTCTCTCTCTCTCTTCTCTCTCTCTCAAGTCTCTCCTGTTTTTTTTCTGTCTTTTTCTGTCTCTGCCCTATCTGTCTTTCTGTCTCTATTTCTCTCTGTCTATCTGTCATTATCTCTCTCTCTTACTATCTCTCTCTCTATCCTCTCTCTCTCTCTCTCCTTCACTGCGTGTCTGTCTTCTACTCTGTCTTTCTTTCTCTGTCTCTCGCTGTTTGTACTCTAGCTTATACAGACAGTTTCCCGTTATCTGTCTTTATGTTTCTGTCTGTACGGTTCTCTCTGTGTTCTCTCTCATCTCTCGCTTTCTCTCTCTCTCTATCTCTCTTTCCGCCGCCTCTGTCTCCTCTCTCTTGTTATATCTGCATCCTTGTATCTCTCTCTCTATCTCCTCTTCGCTCTGTATTATTTCTGTCAGCCCCCTAGTATGACTGCTGGTTAGTCCTGTCTCTGTCGGTCTGTCTTTCTTTTATGTCTCTGTCTGTCTGTGCTGTATCTCTCTCGCTCTCCTCTCTATTCTCTCTCTATCTTATTCCGCTCCCTCCCGCTCTCTCTATCTATCGGTATTACTCTGTTTATGTACCTGTCTTCTATGATTGTGTCTATCTGTATATTTCCTATGTTATCTCTTATAGTATGTCTTGTCTGTCAGTCTCCTATCTCTCTCCCTATCAGATCTATCTATACTATAATAATTATCTATCTTGTAATGTTATCGGCTGTTTATCTGTATCCACCCTTATTTTATACTTATGTATATGATTTTGAATTGTTTCATGTTCTCCGTATTTGTTTCGGTCTTATTTTGGTGTGTGTCTTGTGTCGGGTGTTTTTTTGTGCTTGTGTGTGGTTGGAGTAGTGATGTGGGTGTGTGTGTAGGGTGTGTGTGTGTGGGGTGTGTGTGTGGTGTTGTGTTGGTGTCTCAGTGTTTTCATAATTGTATTGTTACGTTCTATATATAGTCTATATCTTCATCTCTCTCTCTCTATATCTATCTCTCTATCGGTGTATCTAGGAAATGCACCATCTTTTATCTCTGTGTATCGTTATTTGTCATCTCGCTCGCTATCTCTCTATTCCTCTCCTCTAATCTCTCACTCTATCATATCTATCTTCTATTATAATACCTTTTTTCTTATCTGTTATCGTTTAGTTCTGGTCCCTCTCTCTCTCTCGCTGCTCTCTCTCTACCTCTCTCTCTCTCTCTCTCTTCGTATATTGCATCCTCTTTTCTCTCCTAGGTTATCGTTTTCTCCGCCTATCTCTTCTCTCTCTCTCTCTCTCCTCTCTCTCTATCTCTCTCTACTAGTCTTCCAGTATATCTCTGTTTGTACTCATCAGCATCTCAGGTATGGCTGTTGTCTATGGCCGGTCTATATGTCTAATCCGTATGTTTGGCTGTCTCATCTGGCTTATCTGTGTTTCTCTCTGTCTTTCTCTGCGTCTGTTGTTGGTAAGCTGTCTGTCTGGTCATGTCGTATCGCTCTTCTCTGTTTCTTTATCCATCTATTCTCTACTTCTGTATCTGTTTTTGACTGTTGCCAGTCTAGTCTGTCCGTCTTCTGTTTCTTTTTTTTTTTTTTTTTTTTTTGGGGGGGGGGGGGCTTGGGGGGGCTGCTGTCAGTGGGGGGGCCAGTCGGGGGGGTCTCTCTGTTTTTTTTCATCGGATCTCGTCTCTCTCTGTCTCTCTCTCTCTCTCTCTGTTTTCTTTTTTTCACTCGTGTCTCTCTCTACGTTCTCTCGTCATCTCTCTGTGTGTCTGTCTCTGTCGACTGTCTGTCTGTCTACATGTCTGTCTGTCTGTCTCTGTCTCTCTCTCTGTCTCTCTCTCTCTCTCTCTCTCTCTCTCTCTCTCTCTGTCAGTTTTTATCTTTACCCCTATCCTGCAACCCACCTCTCCTTCTTTCTCCTCTGTATCTGCGTCTGTTCTGTCTGTCTGTCTGTCTGTCTGTCTTTGTCTCTGTCTGTCTCTCTGTCTGTCTGGCTGGCTCTGTTCATCTGTCTGCCCTCCCCCTCCCTCTTTCTCTCTTTTCTCTTCTTTTCTCATTCCTGTCTCTCTTCCTCGCTTACTCTCTGTCTCCCCCACCTTTGCCTCTGTCTGTCTCTCTGTCTTTGGGTAACCATATGTTTATTCTGATGGCTTTTATTAAACAAAACAAAACAAAAACAAAATTCTCTTTCAATCGTAAATTATATGTTGCTTTCATTGATT
>JADBJO010003069.1:172500-192500 GCA_016801955.1 Conus betulinus
CCCATAGGCTGGCTCGCCGAGCTTTCTGCCATCGTCATGTGAGATGGAACCAACAACAGTGGTCCCAGGTCCTCTTTTCAGATGAGTCGCGGTTTAGTCTTGAACACAATGACGGCCGAACTAGAGTTTTTGGAGGCGTGTTGGTGAACGTTACATTGATGCAGCTGTTCGCCAGACCAGGGCCTTTTGGGGAGGATCTGTTATGGTATGGGGTGCCTTCAGCCTCCACCACAAGACACCACTCTACCATATTGATGGAAACCTCACAGGCATCCGCTATCGGGATGAAATCCTGGCGCCTTTCGTTGTTTCCGACCATGCAACGGATAGGACCCATGGCAGTCTTCCAAGACGACAATGCTCGGCCACATAGGGCCCGGGTGGCCGAAAACTTCATTGTGCAGGCCGGCATCAACAGGATGATCTTCCCGGCGTATAGTCCCGACCTCAATCCCATCGAGCATATGTGGGATGAGTTGGGGAGACGTGTGAAGGAGAACCATCCACCTCCCAGAGACCGCCAGGATCTCTTCCAAATGCTGCAACTGGAATGGCAGAGAATCCCTCAGAGGGTCATCAGAACACTGGTCAACTCGATGAGGAGTCGCTGCGTGGAATGTCTCGCCAATGGCGGTGGCCACACCCACTATTGAAATGATTTTGTGAACTGAACAGATTTTGCGAACTTTGATTTCGACCCATCCTTTATGTGACTAGTATATTAGAATCGTGTACAAAGTAATAACACGTAATTGATGAACTGTTAAATATGACAGACTATGTAAGTTACATCTTCGGGCAAACGTGTGTGTGTGTGGTGTGTGTGTGTGTGTGTGTGTGTGTGTGTGTGTGCTCTCATAAATGAACTCACGTTGGATAATATCAGTTGCTCCAAAACTTCTCGAAGGTGTTTTCAAATGAACTATTCTATCCGCGCACCATTGTTTTATCAGACTGCAGTTGATTTATGACTCAGCCAAATCGCTGCTTTGTCATGAAAGCTTAAGGTGAATATGAACCAAAGTAATATTGTGGTGGGTTTGAAAGGAATGATGCTTGTCTGCGAGAGAGAGAAAGAGAGTTAGTTGTATGAAGGACGGAGTTGTTATACCAGTGCCGAATGTACATCAGTATTGGGGGATTTATTTTTCCAAATACCTGGGTTTACTGTGGCGTACGCACGTCTGGCATGTAGAGCGAAGACTGCTTGATTAAGAATCATGAGGAAAAAAAAAGGATCATACAATGAAAGGTCAACGAGATTTATTTCTAGAAAATATTTGATTTACAGATCCTACCTCCTCTGATGCATGGAACCTGAATTTAGAAAATGCACAATACATTTGAGACTGTGCGTTTGTTTGCCTTGAAAAAAGCTTGCGGGGATTAGAAAAAGAACATCTTTCTGATGACTTGGTGTATGGGGAGAGAAACAGATTCCAGTGGTTTGTTTGTTCAGCTGTTAGATGTATTCGGTATCGAATAAAACGTTTCTGTATGGAGCGGTGCAGATCGCCGCGTAAATCATGTCAATGTTTGTTTGGAACTGGTGCAAGCGGACACATGAACATAGTTTTTAAATGTTCCCCTACTGCTATGGCAGTATGGATTTGGAGATCCTGGCTTTATTGATGATTCAGTAACCAGATTTATACACATACATATACATATATATATATATATATATATATATATATATATATATATATATATATATATATATATAATATCAACATAAACACGCCGAACAATATACATATATGGAAAATTATAGGCCTAAACAAAGCTTGCTCTGACAGAAATGGTGCTCAGTTACTTTACCCTTGGAATTTATTAGTTCATTATACACACACACACACACACACACACACACACACACACACACACACACACACACACACACACACACACACACACACACACATATATATATATATATATAAAGAATGGACAGAGAGGTGGACTGAGGAATGGACAGAGAGGTGGACTGAGGAATGGACAGAGAGGTGGACTGAGGAATTAAGAAAATATATCATAAATATGAAAACATGAAAACCCTTCTCTCTCTCTCTCTCTCTCTCTCTCTCTCTCTCTCCTCTCTCTCTCTCTCTCTCTCTATCTCTCTATATATATATATATATATATATATATATATATATATATATATATATATTATAGATATATTGCCTAGGAGCAGACAACATGGATAGATTCTGTCTTCAAGCTGTGTTTGCAATGGTTCCCGTATGTTGCTAGTTAAGGGTTTAACATTTATAATGTATTTTCCTAAGTTTATGTTCTCATTTCACTCCTCTCCTCCCGTCCCCCCCCCCCCCCCCCCCCCCCCCCCCCCCCCCCCTTTATCCTTTTCAATTTAAATGTTTGCCAAATGATTAATATTATGAAGGGATAATTGTTAGCCTGCACTTGTGTTATCTTGCCTTCCTTCGAAAAACCTTTATTTACAACTGTATGTTTGTATACACACCTCCATTTCTATCTGTCCATTCATCAGTCGACCTGTCTGTTCGTTTATCAATTTATCAGTCGATCCCCTGTCTGTTCGTTTGTCGATCCACCTGTCTCTCTCTCAGTCCATTGATGAATCCGCCTGTCTTTCTGTCTGTCCATCTGTCGACCCATCTGTCCTTCTTCGTCCCATTTCAGCAACCCATCCGTCTCTCTGTTTACTCGTTAATACACAGGTTTTTGTCCAATCCTCAGTCCACCTCTTTGTCCATTCCGCAGTCCACCTCTCTGTTCATTCATTCCTCAATCCACCTCTCTGTCCATTCCGCAGTCCACCTCTCTGTTCATTCTTCAGTCCACCTCTCTGTTCATTCATTCCGCAGTCCACCTCTTTGTTCATTCCTCAGTCCACCTCTCTGTCCATTCCTCAGTCCACACCTCTCTGTTCATTCATTCCCAGTCCACCTCTCTGTCCACCTCTCTGTTCATTCCTCAGTCCACCTCTCTGTTCATTCCTCAGTCCACCTCTCTGTTCATTCCCCAGTCCACCTCTCTGTTCATTCCTCAGTACACCTCTCTGTGCATTCCCCAGTCCACCTCTCTGTTCATTCCTCAGTCCACCTCTGTGTTCATTCATTCCTCAGTCCACCTCTCTCTGTCCATTCCTCAGGTCCACCTCTCTGTTCATTCTTTCCTCCTCAGTCCACCTCTCTGTCCATTCCTCAGTCCACCTCTCTGTTTCATTCATTCCTCACCCGCACCTCTCTGTTCATTCCTCAGTCCACCTCTCTGTTCATTCCTCAGTCCACCTCTCTGTCCATTCCTCAGTCCACCTCTCTGTTCATTCCCCCAGTCCACCTCTCTGTTCATTCCTCAGTCCACCTCTCTGTTCATTTCCTCTCAGTCCACCTCTCTGTTCATTCCTCAGTCCACCTCTCTGTGTTCATTCCTCAGTCCACCTCTCTTTTCATTCCTCAGTCCACCTCTCTGTTCATTCCTCAGTCCACCTCTCTGTTCATTCCTCAGTCCCACCCTCTCTGTTCATTCCCCAGTACACCTCTCTGTTCATTCCTCAGTCCTCCTCTCTGTTCATTCATTCCTCAGTCCACCTCTCTGTTTCATTCCTCAGTCCACCTCTCTGTTCAGTCATTCAGTCTCCTTCCTCAGTCACCTCTCTGTTCATTCATTCCTCAGTCCACCTCTCTGTCATTCATTCCTCAGTCCACCTCTCTGTTCATTCCTCAGTCCACCTCTCTGTTCATTCCTCAGTCCACCTCTCTGTTCATTCATCCTCAGTCCACCTCCTCATTCCTCCTCTCACTCTCTGTTTCATTCCTCAGTCCACCTCTCTGTTCATTCCTCAGTCCACCTCTCTGTTCATTCATTCCTCAGTCCACCTCTCTGTTCATTCCTCAGTCCACCTCTCTGTTCATCTCCTGTCTTTCTCTCATTCATCAATCCATCTCTCTTCTCCTCTCTCTCCTCTCTCTCTCTCTCTCTCTCTCTCTCTCCTCTCTCTCTCTCTCTTCTCTCTGTCGGTTCGTTCATCAAGCCACCTGTCGCTCAATCCATCCATCCACTAAATCCATTTTTTTTCTCCTCCTGTCTGTCCATCCATCCTCTGCTTGTCCTCCCTGTCTGTCTGTCTGTCTGTCCATCTGTCCTTCATTCCTTCTGTCTCTCCGTCTGTTCGTCCGTCCGTCCCTGTGGGGCTTGTGTCTCAAGCCTGGAGATAAACTGTCAGTTTTCGGCTGGTCTACGAAAAGAAGGAAGAATCTACCCTCAATGCACATCCATTTATTTATTCATCTATTTTTTTTTCTTTGTTTGTTTGTTCTGTCTTCTGTGTCTGTCTCTCTGTCCCTGTCGGTCTGTATGTCTGTTTCCCTTTGGGGAGGAGGAGAAGAAGACTGGGTCGAGGCAGGGCGAGGAGGGAAGGGGACGAGGTGAAGTGAAGTGGGCGGAGGGGGGGGTATAGAGGTGGAGAACGGGGGAAGGACGGTAAAGGATGGGAGGGGTTAAGGGCGGGGTAAGTGGCAGGGGTTGGGGTGGGGGGGGGGGGGGGGGGGTGCACACGTGTTCGATCGCTGTGTGACAAAAAGCTATATTGATTGAAAATGGGTTTCTCGGGGTTCACACGCCATCTCGAGTGTATTTAAAAAGAAAAAAAAGAGACACAGAAAGCCAGGGGATGAAGACGTGAAGGAGAGAGAAAAGACAACCGGCGGGGGATGGGGGGTGTGGGGGGGGGGGGCTGGGAGGGAGGAGAGGAGAGGAGAGAGAGAGAGAGAGAGAGAGAGAGAGAGAGAGGAGAGAGAAAGAAGATAGAGACAAAAAAAGAGACCAGAGAGAGAGAGGAGAAGAGAAAGAAGAGAGAGAGAGAGAGAGAGATAGAGAGAGAGAGAGAGAGGTAGTCGACAGGACGACAAGAGAGATAGAGAGAGAGAGAGAGAGAGGGGAGGGAGGGAGAGACAGTTGCAGAAAGACAGAGAGCAGAGTGTGTGCGCGCGCTAGTGTTGTGTGTGTGTGTGTGTTTGTTGTTGTGTGTGTGTGTGTGTGTGTGTGTGTGCGCCGCGCGTTTGTGTGTGGTGTGTGTGTGTGTGTGTGTGTGTGTGTGTGTTTGTGTGTGTGTTTGGAAGGCAGGGGGTCCTCAAAAATCGACTGGGCCAAATGTAAAGGTTTTCTTCATCGACCAATTCTGCCCTCGCCCCCTTATGAAAAATGGACAAAAACTGATGAACTAAATACACACTGGACGGATACGAAGGAAAAAGAAGCATTGAAACAAATGAGAATACAATCAAGGAAAAACAGATAAAAAAAAAAAAAAATCTAGTCACACACACACACACACACACAAAAAGTAAAACTCATAAATAAAACAGAAATGAAAACCTCCGCTGCGATTCTCTCTTGAGTGATCCAATATGTCGCACGCGCACATGCACATGTTTTTTGTGTTGTGTGTGTGTGGTGTGTGTGTTGTGTGTGTGTGTGGTGGTGTGTGTGTGTGTGTGTGTGTGTGTGTGTGTGTGTTTGAGAGAGAGAGAGAGAGAGAGAGAGAGAGAGAGAGAGAGAGAGAGAGAGAGAGAGCATATGTGTGATTCCATGTCTTTGAACGTGTTGTGTGTGTGTGTGTTGTGTGTCGTTGTGTGTAAGCGTGTGTCGTGTGTGTGTGTGTGTTGTGTGTGTGGTGTGTGTGTGTGTGCGTGCGTGCGTGCGTGCGTGTGTGTTGTGTGTGTTGTGTGGTGTGATGTGGGTGTGTGTGTGTGTGTGTGTGTGGTGTGTGCGTGCGTATGTTTTATGTATGAGTCCCCTGACGTAGCCCCCTGCTATGGCTGAAATATGAAATTTAGGTTTAGTTCTCTCCTCCTCTCTCTCTCTCCTCTCTCTCCTCCTCTCTCTCTCTCTCTCTTCTCTCTCTCCTCTCTCTGTTTGTGTGTGCGTGAGTGCGTGCGTGACTCTGTGTGTTGTTGTTGTCCTCAGCTTTTAACGTCTTTCCATATAAGTGATATTAGACGAAGAGAAAGGGTTGTGAGTGGGGGAGCATGAGGAGGAGGTGGTGGATGGCTTATCTTGCAATCGTCTACAAAAACAAAACTAAAACAAAAAAAAAATCTTTACAATCTTTACAATACATAAAAAAAAGTTTTTTTAAGTGTGAGAAAGCCAACATTGAATAACTATTTTGAATCATAGCACAAACTGTATAAACAAATTTCCGATAGGCTGCGTAATAACACAGTTCGCAAAATCAAACAACA
Organism: Conus betulinus; assembly: GCA_016801955.1. NCBI lineage: Eukaryota > Metazoa > Mollusca > Gastropoda > Neogastropoda > Conidae > Conus > Conus betulinus. The sequence goes on from JADBJO010003069.1 coordinate 178,734, forward strand.
AAGTAAAATTCTCAAGGATACTGTGAAGAGAACTTTTCAGAAATAGCCGGTAAAAAACAATAGGTCTCAATCTCTGACATTTCAGAGGAATGAGTTGGTTTTGAAATTTTTGTTCACCGCACAGACATTGAACCATTCTTGCTGAATTCTGTTTGGAAGGCATAAAACCTTATCCTATAAGACAGCCAAGTAATGTGTCTAAAATTGAAAATGTTGCTATGATTCACAGCTATTTTGTTTGCTGTTTGAAAATGTTGCTGTAATTCACGGGCTATTTTGTTTGCTGAACCAACCGCATTTTCAGTAAGGGGCTGAGAATTTTTCTTCCTATGGAGAGATTTTGAAACTTTGTTCCACGATGCTTGTTCCAGTAAATGCTACCCTTCTATAACGGAAAATGGGATGTTTATTTCTGTAGATTCTCTGTCTTCCTTTGCACCTTTTTTTTGTGGCTCTATCAGCACAATCATTTGAAAATAATCCAACATGTGAAGGAACCCTACAAAAGGTGATATTTGGCCCCCCTTGAAGTTTTAAAAATGTTAATCCTTTGAGATTGATTTCTATGATATTTTTGGATTTTGTTCCTTGTAATCAAAATGAACGTAAAGCATACAGTAGGGACTGAGAATCGACGCAGACTAAAAATTTGGAAAATGTACAGTGGAAGACCAACTATGTAATTAGGAGCCTTAAGTATAGCAACGAGTTCGGCGGTAAAGATTGATCGATTTTTACTAATGAAGTATGACTTTTTCTTTTTTTTAAACTCTCTCTCTCTCTCCTCTCTCTCTCTCTCTCTCTCTCACCTCTCTCTCTCTCTCTCTCTCTCTGTGTGTGTGTGTGTGGTGTGTGATGTGTGTGTGTGTTGTGTGTTGTGTGTGTGTGTGTGTGTGAGTACCTGTGTGTGCGTACGTGTGAGTGTGCGTGAGTGTGTGAGTGCGCGCGCGCGATTGGGTGTGTGTTTGTGTGCATGTGTGTGTGTTGTGTGTGTGTGTGTGTGTGTGTGTGTTGTGTGTGTGTGTGTGTGTGTGTGCGTGCGTGTGTGCGTGCGTGTGTGCGCGCTGTGTGTGTGGGTGTGGTGTGTGGTGTGTGTGTTGTGTGTGTGTGTGACGTGCATGTATGTTTGTGACATAAGAAAAAAAAGTCAATTCGCCTACATTCTGTCCTCATATGTGATGATAATACTACATGCCATAGCAGAATGGTAAAGGCACAAGATTGGATGGGTGGGTGGGGGAGGGGGGGGGTGGGGGGAGGAGGAAAAGCCGCATTAAAATGACATCTAAACAAACACCGCGCGACAAGCCACAGAAAGTGTAGTTAGTACCAGTCAGCCCCAACAGTACCAGACGACTGTACAAAGTTCTCACCTCTGTACGCGTTTAGACCACTATAACTAGATAAGCACATTTCACCGCTGTCATCGCTTCCACCTCCGCTCACGTGCCACTGCTGACTGCTCCCCCCCCCCCCCCCCCCCCCCCCCCCCCCCCCCCCCACACACACCCCACACACACACAACACACGCAACTACCGCCTCCCTCTTTCTTCCAGACAATCTCGCCTGGTTTTCTTGTGGGGGAACGATGCCCCGAGCACACTGCGAAATGTCTTGACTGTGATCACTGCTAAACAAACCGCTCTCTCTCCTCTCTCTCTCTCTCTCTCTCTCTCTCCTACTCTCTCTCTCTCTCTCTCTCTATCCCTCTCTCTCCCTCTCTCTCTCTCTCTGCCAATTACACAATGACTCCTGCACCCCTCAAGGTGAAACGTTCACCCCAAAAGCTCTAGTTCTGTCAGACAGTTTGATCACAGTTTCTTTTTCAATTTTTTTTCTTTTTCCGTTCGTTCTTTTTTTTTTTTTTTTTTTTAAGCCAACATGTTGCTGCGTTCTTGTGTGACTATGTAGACTAGCTTAGTTCTATATTTAGTAATACATTCATTCATAATTATGTCCCCGAGTCTGCTAGGTGGAACACATTGTAAGTAGTTTAATGTTTAAGAAATGTAAACATAATGATTGTTAGAGCTATGCTTATAATGCAGTTTAGCATCCTTTCAATCAATGCATAGAGCACACAGTCGTGAGTGATAGTGATTACTTAATAAGAAAATGGCAGTTTTTTTTTTTTTTTGTAGCTTTGATTTAATTGCTGGGAATGGTAGGTGCTGATTTACGATCATTATGATACAATGACATCTCTACGCATTGGATTACTGGAAAAAAAAGTTTTAACATATGAATGTCAGTACTAAAGTTTACCACCAATACTCTCTCTCTCTCTCTCTCTCTCTCTCTCTCTCTCTCTCTCTCTTTCACACCACACACACCACACACATTTCCACACACACACACCACACACACACACCACACACACACACACAACACACACACACACATAATGACCACAAAGATTCTTTGTTATTCACGTGATTCGAAGTAGGAACCAAAAACAAAAACAAAAGAAGAAGAAGAAGAGAAGAAGACGAAAATACCACTGCTGACTTTTTTTCTTTATTATTAGTCATCTGTTTTCTTTTTTTCTTTCTCTCTTTCGTTACTTCATAAAAAGTTAGCATTTTTAAAATTGATCGGTTTGTTTTGCTTTGTTTATAAAATTTTATATCATTATCATTTGTAGCAAAATATTGTACAGTAGTAAAGGACACCGGTGGGTGGGCTTCACTCACAATGCTGTGACTGTTAGCAGGTTCTTTGGTTTCCTTTGCATCTGCTTCAGCATCATAGCAGGGTTCCATCTGCTTCAGCTTCATAGCAGGCTCCATCTGCTTCAGCATCATAGCAGGTTCCATCTGCTTCAGCATCATAGCAGGCTCCATCTGCCACTTCAGCCATCATAGCAGGCTCCATCTGCTTCAGCATCATAGCAGGTTCCATCTGCTTCAGCCTCACAGCAGGTTCCATCTGCTCCAGCCTCACAGCAGGTGTTCCATCTGCTTCAGCCTCACAGAAGGTTCCAATCCTGCCTCAGCCATAAAGGCTCCATCTGCTTCAGCCCTCATAGCGGGTTCCATCTCTGCCTCGGCATCGGTTCCATCTGCTTTCAGCATCATAGCGGGTTCCATCTGCTCTCAGCATCATAGCGGGCTCCGACAATGAAACACAATTAGTTTTCTTTCTCACCCTCACCGAGAGCATGCACCCTCCCCCCCCTCTTCACACTCCCCCGTCATTATCTATTCTCCATCATTCCAAGAAGCAAACAACCAACGCCTCTTCGCCCCTACACTCACACTTCCCCCCTCCACCCCCACCAATCCACCCTCCCCCCCCCCCCCCCACCCCCACTCCCCCCCCCCCCCCCAACCCACCCCCCCCCACCCCTCGGCACCCTATCCCCCACCCTCCCCCTCGTCCCTAGACCCCTGCCTGCTGCCGTTTTTATGTCTCGCCGTCAGCTGTGGTTTGCGCTTTCATCATCGCCTCGCAATCCGTCTTCTCCTCTTCTAAATCTCCTCCTATCTCTCTCTCTCTCTCTCTACTCTCTCACTCACCTTTCTCTTCTCACTCATCCGCCTCATCTCCGCCCTTACCTCCCTTGTCCCTTCCCTCTCTCTCTCTTCTCCCTTACTCAATCTAAACTATTCTCTGCCTATCTTCTTTCTATCTCCTCCCTCTCCCTACTCATCTCTCTTCATGGTAACCCTCCTCCCTATTCTTCTCTCACTCCTTCTCCTCTCTCTCTCTCCTTCATTTACCGTTCCACTAGCATGAGCCTCTCGCAACTCTCCTCCTCCTCCCTCTCTCTCTTTAGCCTCTCTCTTATCCCCTCTCAGGAGTCCTAGTCCCAATGGCGCGTTAATCCCCGTCCTTTTCTCGTCTCTCCTTCTCTCACCAGCGGTCCTTCTCCGCACTGTTGATAGCCACCCGCATGGCGTCAGTATAATGCTTCTGTCACCCGAACACGAAACCAGATATCATGGATCTCTCTCTTTGGGACGGTAGCCTCCCCGCTCTCCTCTCTCTCACCATTAGTCATTCTCTCACTCTCTGTTGTTTTTTGTTATCCTTTTCATACTTTTTGTTTTTTTTTCTTCTTTTCCGTCCATAGATAGACTTTTCACCCCCAATGATCCCTTCCCTTTAGAGTAAGCTGGCTTATTGGTTCCAGGCCGTTTAGTCCCATGGCGCGTTTTTTGCCCGCCGCGTGGTAGTATCTGCTCGTTAGCTTGCCATTATCATGGAGTCTGGTTTGTGACGGTAGCCTCCCTTAGTTCAGCAGCCACCCTGAGTTATCTCATCATCAGTCTCATCACCATCCTCATCAATCCCTATCATAATGACATCAATGTGGGGGACAGTAGAGGTCCACGGGGAGACATGTTTTGGTTACAAAAAAGATATGTGTACAAACGGAGTGTTATATAAAAAAAAAAAAAAAACAAAAAGGCATGGTGTTTAAAAAATGTAACTCGATAGCAACACACTGACCCTGAACTGACGGCCGGAACTATATAAAAGGTTTCGCCAACCACCCACCAATCATCATCCACAAATCATATCATCCATCATCAATCATTAATCATTATCATCATTTCCGTCTTCTTCGTCTTCTTTCCTTCAATCCACAAACACCGTTCATCCACAATGACCGGCATCATCACATATTCATGAGCATCACAATCATCATATTCATGATCATACATCATTGTTTTCTTGTTCTATGTTGTTGTTCTTGTTTCTGTTCTTCTTTCTTCTTCATCATCATCAATCATCATCATCATCATCATCATCAGGCCATCATCAATCATGATCATCATCATGATCTCATCTTCTTCTCTTCTGTCTTCTTCTTCTTTCTTCTTCGAGAGCGGCCTTCCAGCGTTCATCTTCCTCCCGCTGCTTCTCCTCCCCCCTCCCCCCTCCTGCCCACCGCCCTCTCCTCCTCTTCTTTGTTTCTTCCGCTCATTTTTTCGTCTATCGCTCCTCTCCTCCCTCTTCCTCTGTCTTCTTCAGTTCTCTTCTCCACTTTCTCTTTCTCCACTTCGTCCTCCCTCATCCTCTTCTTCGTTCCTCTCAGCGTAGGAGTTCATCATTCCGGTCGACACAGGGGAGGAGCTAACCACTGCCCCATTTTGAGCCTGAAGGTGGCGATTTGTTGGAGTCTGTGGGATATCTTCTCTTCATTCTGTCAGCATAGGCAACAAACTGGCCAATGCCCAACTCTCAGCCTAAGATGGTGATTTACTGGAGTCAGTTATGTTGGCCAGGGCTATATGACATGGACCTTCAAACAGTGTAGATCTCCTTGATCTTCAGTGCCCAGGTCTGGAGCCCGAAGATGGCGATTTGTTTGGAGTCTGTAGGATATCTTCTCTTCATTCTGTCGGCATAGCCTGTGGCCCGCTCTCTCAGCCGAAGATGGTGATTTATTGGAGTCTCTGAGCCGCTGCCATATGAACGTGTATCAGTGTAGGAGATCTTTTTGATCTTCAGTGCCCCGCTCTGAGCCTGTGAAGATGGAGGTTTGCTGGTGCTCAGTCAGTTTGAGTACAGGGTCCTAGCAGGATTTGTTTTGCTGGGTTCGGTCCGGTTGGCGAGAACTGGTTGTAAAGAACCGTATTTGAAGATGTATGGTCCTGTAGCACAATCCATCAATCGTTGCTCGTACCCTGCTCTCTAAACCTGCGCGAGACATGAAACTGGCGACATGTGCTAGGTTGATTCTAGGCTCTACGGCTGGCATTGGAGAGAGAAAAAATGTTGGTGCTCTTTAGCAAAATGGGGGAGAAAAATAAGATGTGTTTAAAAAAAAGGCTTGGGGGAAACATTGACAAAAGTTAAACTGAATAAAGAAATTAAATTGAAATGGTTCCAACTAAGAATTTTGTCATACTATTCTGGTTACAAATGATATCTTAAAGAGGATTGAATTTCTCCCCAGTGACCTGTGTTCATTTTGCGAAACTGACAGTATAACACTACTTGTGGCAGTGTAAGTTTGCGATTTTTTTTTTTTTTTTTTTTTTTGGGGGGGGGGGGGGGGGGGGAGAGGAGGGGGGGGGGGGGGGTGACCAGGAAAAGTATTATAAGAAAGATATGGAGATTGTAGCGGAATAAAGTTTAATATGGAGCTGGTTTTATTAGGAAAAGACGAACACAAAAGCTGATGAAGTTTTTGAATACATTATATTATGAGCTAAACTATATATATATATATATATATGTGTGTGTGTGTGTGTGTGTGTGTGTGTGTGTGTGTGTGTGTAAAGTAAACAAAAGAAAGACCTACTCTCAAACACTTTTCAAGGGAACTTAATAATACGTATAGGGTTGGAAAGTCTATGCATTGTTTAAAAATGAAGTACATGTCATTTAACTAAAAAAAAAATGGTACCCATCTGAAACACTTGCTGATGTGTCGAATGGAATGAGTTAGAGGAGGAGATGTGTCTAATGGAATGAGTTAGAGGAGGAGAGAGGAAAAGAGCAAGCAATAACTGGTCGATGGTAAGAAGCAGACTAATAAATCAGTTGAAGAAAATCTGTACCTATATATGACAAAAATTATACCCAACTATGTGTACCCGATTTCTTCAGACGCCTTGGATGTCTATGTTCTCGAAAGCCTTGTAGATAAGAAAAGATCGTACGTTTGTGGATTTTCTTCTTACTTTTTAGATTATTGAATGAAAACTGTTTTTGAAAGGGTTTTTTAAAAAAAAAAATGTTTATATATTTTTTTCCCCCTCCACTCTTCTCTTCCCGATGTAGTACGCTCATTTGTATTCCGTTATGTTTATTTTTGTAGCTGTTATCAAGGTAGGAAAATCATTCAAAAAAAAAAAAAAAAAGACATGAGGGGGACTTTCACAAAGGTACTTCACGATGACCTGTTCAACATGTGCTTTGACTTGACCTTAAGATGACCTGTTCAACAGCTGCTTTGACTTGACCTTCACTGCTTTGATCTGCCAGTATCTGTTTTTGCATGGATTCACAAGACACATGGTGTGTGTGTGTGTAATTCTGCGTGCGTGCTCTGCTTTCGGGTACGCGCGCGCATGTGAGAGAGAGAGAGAGAGAGAGAGACAGACAGAGATGTGTTTTCGATTGTTTCTTTGCTTTGTTTTCACTTAATTTTTTTTGTTTAGTGTTGTACTTTGCTGCGTGCGTAGTAGATGCATGCCTGGTTATCTATATACATATAGAGAGAGAAAGATTTATAAGTATATCTCCATGTAAACATATAGATACTTTTTTGTTGCTTTCTTTAACTATTATTAATAGTGTCGTCATCATCATTCTACTTACAGGTATCGTGTGTGTGTGTATATACATACATAGAGTTATATATATATATATATATATATATATATATTCGCATATGTGTATTTAATTATAAAGCAAAACTTGCTCTTATGTTTTAGATTGGAAAAAATAGAGGGGAGATAAGCATTTATATCTATAGTGGCAGTTAATTCTGTTTACCCAACGGTATGCACTTGAAAGAGTGAACGGAGAATAATAAATACTTCTTAAAATGAGTCTTCAGCAGCTTATAGTCTCCAAAGGGAAGACAATCTCCAATGGGAAGAAAACTTACTAACTCCAATGGGAAAAAAAAACTTACTAACATATTCAGATACTAATATTTCGAAATCTCACTGTTTCTCCTCAGTGACAGCGTAAACTGACAATTTGATTTCTCCGCATTTTCAGTTTTAAGAAGAATGCTATCCCAGAAAATACTGGTGTGCAATACCATAGTATGTTTGCTGAGTTTTCATAAAAACCGACCAAAGGTGCCACCTAAGAAGCAAAAGAAAATCATCTGAAAGCGCAAAACAAGCTACATTTTCTTGTGAAAAGTAGAAAATGTAAAAAATAAATAAATAAATAAAACCTCTTAAGACACAAATGCTGAGGGCCAGTTCTTGGAATGAATCCACAGGGGACTAAATTATAATTGACTAATGAATTCCAAGGATAAGTAACCGAGCACCATTCCAACAACTTACAGAGCAGCTTGGTGTTGCAACGACTGCAAGAAATATTCAATTATAAAATAAAACTTGCTCTTATGTCTTAGATTGAAGAAATAGGGGGAGATAAGAGGATGTGTGTGTGTGTTTATACATATGTATGTATATACATAAAGATGTACATATATATATATATATATATATATATATATATATTGTATTCCCCCATTCCCAAATTGCTCCTCCACACACACACACACACACACACACACACACACACACACACACATACATATACATATATATATATATATATATATATATATATATATGGCTAGATAGATGGATATAAATATATATATATATATATATATATATATATATATATATATATATATATATATATATATATATACAGTTATTTTCAGTATCGTTGATATTGTCATCATCTTTCATTATCATCATCATTGCGATCATTGTTGGTTTTGTTGTTATCATCCTAAACATAATCATATTATCATTAAGTTATTGTTATCAGATAGATAGATAGATAAAGAGACATATATATATATATATATATATATGTATATATATATATATATATATATTGTATTCCCCCATTCCAAAATTGCTCACACACACACACACACACACACACACACACACACACACACACACATATATATATATATATATATATATATGTATATATATATATAGATAGATGGATATATGGATATATATATATATATGTCTTAGGAGATCCAAGGAAAGGTTGTTCGGCACAGTTCTTAGCCGCTGACAATGCTTGGGTTATTGAACAGCAGAGCTGACCACTCAGACTGTTCCATATCTTTTGATCTCCCTTGAATCCTTAAGTGGATCCTCAAGCATAGGCTCAAAGATTGTCTCTTACATTTTATAGTATTTGCGTAATGTTTTTAGTTTTCAACAACTTTTTTCTTCTCCACACTCTCGTTTTGTTTAATTCTACTACCTTTCGCTGGCTGCTTGGGGGGGTGCTGTTGCATTCTTTTTCGAACCCTTGGCGGTCGGAACACCACAGAATTATGGACTGTGGTGTGTCTCTATCTGACGCCTAGAGCACAGACACAATCAGCCGTGTCTCCCTGATGAGTCCGATCCCGCGGACGAAAGACCTCGGAGCAGGCATTACACATATATCTGCCTTCGAGAGAGATTGCAATAGTTTCCTCATGCAGCTAGTGAAAGGTTTTCTTATTTATGATATACATTTTCTCATTTATTTCATTTTTTTGTTTTATCTCAATTTTAAATCTTTGCGAAGTCATTACTATAATGACGGAAAAATTGTTAACCTGCACTTGTTTTCTCCCACCACTTAAATTGTTCAGCATTATATATATATATATATATACACACACACAGTTATTATCAGTATTGTTGATATTGTCATCATCTTCATTATCATCATCATTGCGATCATCATCTTGTGGTTTTGTTGATTTCATCCTAAACATAATCATATTATCATTAAATTATTGATATCAGATACATAGATAAAAGAGACAGACAGACATATAGATACTGCTTTATAATTTTTCATGATGATGATCAGCATCAACAGTATCATCATCGTCATCATTATTCTATTATAATCATCACCATCATTATTATATTGTTATCATCATCATAAACATAGTTCCTATTCTTATCATCATGATCAGTGTAGTTATTATTTTCTTCTTCTTCTTATCTTCTCCTCCCATTGTCATCATTATTTGGTAATATTAAATCATTATCATGAACATGATCATTATCATAGTTACATTATTATTATCATTATCAGAACTATAATGACCATCAATATATATGTTCTTTATCAATTTATTTCTTTCTACTACCATAATTATTGTTCTTCTTATTAGCAGTATTACTATTGTTATTAACATTATTATTACCATTATCAGTGCTTTTTTCTACTACTATTATTTGTTCTTCTAATTAGAGCATTACTATTGGTATTAACATTAAGATTGTTTTATTATTATTATCATCGTCATAACTATTATTTCATCATCATCGTCATCATTCCCATTGTCAGCATCATCATCGTCGTCGTTTTCCTCGTGTTCCTCGTCGTAGTCGCCGCCATCGTCATCATCAAACAGACCATCATTGATACGTACAACAGCGATGTTGTTTTCTACACGGCATGATAATTTCAATTCTGTTACTTTGGATATGTCATTATTAAAAAATAAAATAAAACAAAGAAAAAAAAACAGACTGCTGATATTTGAAAATGCTAAGAATATTTCAACCATCAATGATTGACGACTTTCCCTTATCAGCAAGCATTTGAACAGACAGCGAAGTGCATTATTTTTGTCATTTATAGGGCACATTAGACATCCTGTTGTTCCCCCCCACCCCCGACGTTATGTGCATTGTTGAATTTATCAGTATTTTGTGATGTCAAAAACTGGGTTCCATCACATTTATTGAAATGAGGTGGTCAACTCTATAGCTGATCAGAAAGGGTCAGTGCCGATTTCATTTCTAGTCCTACTCCAGCCGTGTTCTCTGTAGTCGATTGGTTTCTTGCAAATTCAGTGCATACAAAGAATTTTCTTTAATAGAGTGTGTCTTGTTCAAGAAACAGAATTTTCGTATCTGTTCAGTGGAGTTCCGTCCCTTGCCCTCACAGGTCGTGTGTGGGGAGTCCGAAGGGATGAAGCAGGTAACATGATCCCACCTTTTCTATCTTAGGGATGCTCTTCGGGTTGCTGCAGCGAACAGATTGTTTACACCGACCTGTTGAGGTCTGAGGTTTGAGGTGTGCCACCTAGCTCTTTCGCTGCCAACCACGGCGCGCCGACTCATGGTTATTTACATCTACCACTTATTCAAAAATAAGAAACAAGAAACAAAAAAAAGAAAACAAAGCAACCGCCGCCCCCCCCCCCCCCCAACCCCCCCCCCCCCAAACCCCCCCCCCCAAAAAAAAAATATATATATATTGCTTATATTTCAATGCTATATCTTTCCTACACTCTTACTGTCTCACACGCTGACAGTCTTCTTGAAGAACAAGTCCAGAAATGGTGATGTGTTGAAGAAGCCTTTCAGGATTCTCAGCGACATGCCACATCTCTGACGAAATTTGTCGGATTTTTTTTTTTTCTTTCTTCTTTCTTTCATTCTTTTTTTTTAAATGTAAATGTGTGCGTGTCTAAACCACCGTGTAATGAATAAAACATTAACTCCTCTTTCACACTTGTGATGACTAAACATTAACTCCTCCTTCACACTGGTGATGACTAAACATTAGCTCCCCTTCATACTGGTGATGGCTAAACATTAACTCTCCCGACCGTGTGAGAAAAGGCAGAATTACTGCGCCGCCAAACATAAGAATCAATAAAATTACAAAACAAACACAACGCGTTTCGACCTGTTTGATCTTCTTCAGGCAAGACAAATAACAGTCAGGACTATGCAAACGAAGGACGGACAGAGTCTGTTATCTTCTCGAAGTAGGTTAAAAGAGAGAAAAAAAAGACTAAGGAATGAAAATGAGACTGAAGGGAGGCAATACGGGTTGAAGTAATTACCATATTGATGATCAAGAACAAAAACAACAATGTTAGTGCAACAATAATGATAATAACAATAACAATAATAATAATACCAACAATAATGATGGTGGTAATTGTAGTAGTAATAATAATGATATAACAGAATGAGAAAAGTTCGAGGATATAATACAACAACAATTTGTTGATAGTCGTAATGGTAAAAGCAATAATAATGATAAAATAATAATAGTGATAATGATAATAATAATGATGATAATAATAATGAAATAATAATAATGATAATGATAATGATGATAGTAGTAATCATAAAGTGATGATGATGATGATGATGATGATGATGATGGAGGAGGAAAGATAGGGAAAAAAAGAAAGAGAAGAAGAAAAAGGACAATATAGAATCTAAGAAATATACCAATGATTATAATGACAATCATAGTCATGAAAATGATAATAGTGATAAGAACGATTAGGAATAGAGAAAGATATTAAGTTAAAATCAAAGAAATCTACCTATCCACATAAATTTAGAAAATATACATATGCAATGAAAACTGATCATATAGTGTGAATGATGAAGTATTGTTATTGACATAATTATGATTTTAATGATGATGATGATAATGATCATGATGATAACAACAACACAAAGACAAGAACAAGAGCAAGAGCAACAACAACAATAACAGTAATAATAACGGCAACAATAACAGCAGCAACACGAACAACAGCAATAACAGTAGCAATTATTAGCACATAAAAGCCAAACATTAGCAGTAGTACTAGCAGTAGTTTTAATATTACTACTGTTACAAGTAATAATGATAGAATTATAACTATGACAGTGATAATAGTGAGAATACTACTACATTTACCATGGACTACAATGATAATAATCATCATAATGATGATAAAAATAGCAATATTAATGATCTAATAATAGTAATGAGAATTATAACAATCATAGTGTTAATGATCATAACAATAATAATGATGATGATGATTTTGACGCTGATAATAATGATAATAATAATAAAAATAACATCACCAATAGTGATAATAATGATAATGATAATAATGACAACAACAATAATAATGATGATGATGATGATTATTATAATGGGTAATAATGACAATAACAACAATAACGATAATGGTGATAATAATAACGATAATAATAAGAGCAATGATGATGATGATGATAGTAGTAATCCTGATAATATCAATGATAATAGTAATAATAAATATGATAATAATAATAATGATACTAACATAATGTAGCAGCTGGAAAGGAATAGAAATGATCAATAAGTAAAACGCTAACAGTATTATTGAGATAGGGAACACACACACACACACACACACACACACACACACACACACACACACACACACACACACAAACACACACACACGCACGCACGCACGCATGCACACACGCACACGCACGCACGCACGCACGCACGCACGCACGCACGCACGCACACACACACACACACACACACACACACACACACGCACAAGGAAAACGAAGAATATATATATATATATATATATATATATATATATATATATATATATGTGTATGTGTGTGTGTGTGTGTGTGTGTGTGTGTGTGTGTGTGTGTGCGTGCGTGCGTGCGTGCGTACGTACGTGTGTGTGTTTGTGTGTGTGTGTGTGTGTGTGTGTGTGTCTGTGTGTCTGTGTGTGTCTGTGTGTGTGTGTCTGTGTGTGTGCACCTGGGAGAAAACCAGAGTAATAAAGGAGAGTGAATAATGAAGTGAGCAAAGAACAGATTGAAAAAAAAAAAAAAAAAAAGTGGAGGTGGTGAAGGAAGCAAAAAGGGAAGATTGCTGTAACATACATTATGAGGAAAACAATGAGCATCGTGACAGTGTCTCTGGGGAGAGGACGACAGGCTGGGCTTTTGAGGGTGGACAGGTACATGCTGTTTTTTGGATGTTGATGCTGAGTAGTGGACAGAGAGAGCCTTTAGTCACCCGACAGTGAAACCATCTTTAAGTCTCGCAATGAACAGACATTAACTCTTTAAACACCAGAGCTGTGAAACCATCTTTCAACCTGGCGCTGAACAGACATTAATTAACTCTTTAACCACCAGAGCGCTATAATGCCATATTGAGTCTCATCAGCGCCACTATGAGTTTTTTTTTTCCCTTGTGCATCAAACCAAGGGACGTTACTGTTACAACGAGGTGTCTGTAGCGGTCAGAAC
>JADBJO010003069.1:202500-205000 GCA_016801955.1 Conus betulinus
TTATTTATTTTCCTCGTTCTTTCTTTCTTGCTTGCTTTTGCTTCCTATTTTTTGTTTTCGCTTTTTTGTGCCTTTCTTTCATTCTCTCTTTCTTTTCTACTACTAATTTCATTATAGTCTTTATTTCTTTCTTTTCTTATAGTCTGTCTGTGTGTCAGCCTTTTTTGTTCGTTTGTTTTTTGTTCAGTCTCTCTATCATCTTTCTTTTCTGTCCTTTTTGACTATCTTATCTATGTACCTGAGATTTTACAGTGGAAAGATTTTTTTTAACAATTTTCGGATGGGTTATTTTAAAGAATTGTGTGAATGGATGACTTGTGAGTTGATCGTAACGTGGTGACAGCCCTGATGTAGCCCTTGGTGGTTGGCTGGGCTATAAGCAACATTATCTTATCTTATTATCTCATCTATGTACCTGTCAGTTATCTCTGTTAAGTTAACAGTACAAAGAGCCATAGTTTAAAAAAAAAAAAGCAGAACAGAACTGTTAAACAAAGCAAATGAACAAAGAAAGAAATGAGGGAAGGAAACAAGAAATGAAAAAAAAAACTTTTTTAAAATAAGAAGGACAGAAGGAAACTCTTAAATGCAGCAAAAGCAGAATGAAATAAGGAAGGAAGGAAGGAAAGAAGACAAGAGAAAAAGGCGAAAAAAAAAAAAAAGCAAGCAAAGAAAATGAAAGCAAAAGTGAGCAAACATACCATTTACAAAAAAAAAAAAAAAAAAAAAAAAAAAAAAAAACAAAAAAAAAAGAAAAAAAGGAAGAAAAAAGGGAAGAAAAAAAAGGAATGAAAGAAGATATGAAAGGAGGAAAGAGTGAGAGGAAAGCAAGGAACCAAAACAAAAAAAAAAAAAAAAGGAAAAGAAAGCATGAAAGAAGTGAACGAACGAAGAGATGAAAGAAAGGAGGACAGAGAGAAAGAATGAACACATGGATGAGACAACCCCAGAGAGAATGAAGGAAGCAAACAGGCAGGGAAAAACAGCCAGAGAAAATCAATACAGGAAGAAACAATGGGAGAAATTCTCCTTTAAAAAGGGATGGAGGGGGGAGGGGGCGCGGTGAGAGGAATAAAGTAAAAACAAAAAAACAAAAAAAAAAAAAAGAAGAAGAAAGAAGAGAAAGAAAAGAAAAAAAAAGGAACGAATAAAACGTAAGATAGAAGAAAGCAAGTAAGAACAGACGAAAGAGAAAACGAAAGCTGGATGGATAATGTACGAATGGCTTGGCAGAGGCGAACTATCAAGACACACAGACAGACAAGTGGACAGACAGAACATCAACAGACAGAGGTCAAGAGACAGACACGAAAACAGACGACGGACAGACAAGCACACGCACGGGTCGGCAAATGGGGAGCAGACGAGGTCTCATTTGATTACATTCTGCATTTTGTGTGTCTGTTGTTGTGTTTGTTCCGTCTGTCTGTCTGTCTGTCTGTCTGTCCTCTCTCTCCCTCTCCCCTCTCTCTCTCTCTCTCTCTCTCTCTCTCTCTCTCTCTGTCTCTCTCTCTCTCCCTCCCTCCCTCCCTCTCTCTCTCTCTCTCTCTCTCTCTCTCTCTCTCTCTCTCTCTCTCTCTCTCTCTCTCTCTCTCTCTCTCTCTCTCTCTCGGTCCTTGCAAAATGCATCCCGATAAAGACGATGAGTGTATAAGCGAATAACAGAATTATACATGAACGAATACATAAACACATGAATACATTCATGTTTCAACGAATTAATAAATTCTGGACGGGGTGATGTAGATTTTAAAAAATAAATAAATAAGTAGATAAATGAATGAATATTGTTTCTCAATGATAATTGCCTCTATGGATACATCGCCATACCCACGCAGACAAATGAACAGAAAAGAGACACAAGAGAAATGAAAAGGCAAGCTCAGAGATAGACCCAATAAACATACAGCTAACAGACTGATAGACCCAACAAACATACAACCAACAGACTGATAGACAGACCCAACAAACATACAACCAACAGACTGATAGACAGACCCAACAAACATACAGCTAACAGGCTGATAGACAGACCCAACAAACATACAACCAACAGACTGATAGACAGACCCAACAAACATACAAGCAACAGACTTACAGACAGACCCAACAAACATACAACCAACAGACTGATAGACAGACCCAACAAACAATACAGCCATCAGACTAATAGACAGACCCAACAAACATACGACCAACAGACTGACAGACAGACCCAACAAACATACAACTGGCAGACTGATAGACAGACCCAACAAACATACAACCAACAGACTGATAGACAGACCCACAAACAAATACAGCTAACAGACTTACAGACAGATCCAACAAACATACAACTGGCAGACTGATAGACAGACCCAACAAACATACAACCAACAGACTGATAGACCCAACAAACATACAACCAACAGACTGACAGACAGACCCAACAAACATACAACCAGCAGACTGATAGACAGACCCAACAAACATTCAACCAACAGAGTGATAGACAGAC
>JADBJO010003069.1:220000-225000 GCA_016801955.1 Conus betulinus
AGGGCTCAGAGCCTGATGTAGGAAAGCAAATAACAAGGAAATAACAAATGAAATTCAAACCTGATCCCTATGTCTTCCATCTACATGGAAAGGGTAGTGCAAACGTCAAAATACACCAGAAAATGGCTGGTGTTCGAAGGGAAAGGGGCACGAAACAGAAGACTTCTCCGACCTGTAAAGTGGGAGGGACCAGCTTGCGACTGGTGTTTCGTTCTGCTAAGAGTTCGTCAGGCTTCTTAGAGGATCCTGATAACCAGCTGCTGAGAAGCGCCTCCAAATAAACAGACAGGAATTCCCCCGAAATACGGTGTATCCCTCGTATGTCATGAAAAGTCTTACAAACAAAAAAGGAAAGAAAGAAAGAAAGAAAGAAAAGAAAAAAGATGAGCGCTCAGGGAAGGGAAAAGTGAACATGTTGATGGAAATGACAAAGCAGTATTTGTCTAAAAATTCGAAAGGTGGAAATGTGAAAGAGACAGCTTATGAATGCCAGCAACCAGTAAAAAAAACAAAACAGACAAGCAAACAAAACAAACACAAACGGTCAGCAACCAGGTAAAACCAAAACAGACAAACAAACAAAAACGGAAGGATGACAGAATTAGCTTGAACATAATTCTGAATTCAAAGCACTCCGCAAGCCTGAATGGTTCAATGGTTGACGCCAGAAATGCACGATTAAAAAGGAAATGGCCCTAACGTCCTCCATCTCCATAGTAGTGGTAAACCAAGTGTCGAGGCACTCCCAGTCATGATGCATTACTTTGAACAGATGGACCATGATGGATACTTTTACTAGGGTATAATAATTATGCTGAACAAATTTGTAACGTTTCTAAAATATCACCAGTATGTGCTGATATATATTCATTTTATAGGAATGGCTGGCAGTTATTCATATTCGTCGTTTGTGTGTATATATGTGTATTTGATTCGTTTATGTTGCTTTTTTCATATTTGTTTTCTTTCGTCTCTCCCGAGTTCATGTTATATCTTTCTCCTTAACTTTTTTTATTTGTGAGATTATATGTATCAAAACTGGAAAATGAAATGAGTGTAATTTTTTTTTCTTAATGAGTGGAAAAGGTGGAATAAAACATTAGTAGTGTAGGGGAAAAGAAGTTCAAGTAAAATAATTCCTCTCGCCATTACAAGTCAGTTCCACTCAGGTTTACCGTCTACATCCGCCTACAGCAATACGGCTGAAACGGATAACCCTCGCTGGTAGGTGCGACTTGGACATTGTTATAAACCAAAACAATGATTCGGAAAGAGAAATGATTATGTAGAAAGGAAGGTAAAGAGGGGAGGGAACGGAGAAGCGCGTTGGGAGGAGGATGGGGGAGGGGGTGTGGGTGTGTGGAAGATGCCTATAAAGTATTACTATATTACCCGTCACCGTCAGCATTTGCGACCCACGGAATTCTGTCCTGTGAACAGAACTATGTTTGGAATCGACTTTCCTCTCCTGAATGACTCTGGCTGGCTGTGTTTCTGCGATAATATCGCTCAAGAGGAGAAAGGAGTCTCATCTCGTCTCGTCTGATATAGTATAGTACAGTACAGTACAGTACAGTACAGTATAGTATAGTATAGTATAGTATAGTATAGTATAGTATAGTATAGTATAGTATAGTATAGTATAGTATAGTATAGTATAGTATGGTATAGTATAGTATAGTTTCTTAATTGAAGACCTGCTGTCAAGCTGTCCTTAGAGTTTCTTCTACTAGTACAGTATAGCATAGCATAGCACAGCATGGCACTAGACAGCACAGCACAGCAAAGTACAGTGCAGTACAGCCCAGTAGACTACATAGTACAGTGTACTACAGCACAGCCTAGCCTAGCATTCAAAGGGCACATAATCAAATGTTTGAAGTGTTTGCCTTTGGAGTTGACGGTAGTGACTTTGAACCGTTCTTAGACTCGGATTTTTTTTTTTTCGACTTGAAAATACTGTCTGTCCACCTAGCAGTAAACGGATACGGATACTTGATTTACCTCAGGGAAGGCTGAAAGGCGGCGGAAGGAGAGGGACAGGCCTCGCCCACCGTTATGATGTGCCCGAACAGTTGACAGTTCACTGCTTCTACGACTGATACGCTGTGGTAAATTCCGCCAATCCTGAAATTTTTTTTTTGGTATAGTATAGTACAGTGTAGTATGGCATAGCATAGCATAGCACAGCAAAGTATAGTTTAGTACAATTTTATGGTCACAACGGATACCTCTGTCTGAAATACAGGTTGTTCTCCTCAGGAGAGCGCGTCGCCACATTCCAGCGCCACCTTCTTTACAAGGTTTTGAAGGGGTATAAGCTACATAAGGCTACACACTACCCTTTTTTTTTTTTTTTTTTTTTAACCTTTTGCCTGTCTGTCGTAAGCCTTTCTTCATGGGGAAAAAGACCACTCCTTTTCCCTTATTTTTTCTTGTGTTGTGTGTGTGTGTGTGTGTGTGTGTGTGTGTGTGTGTGTGTGTGTGTGTGTGTGTGTGTTTCCCTTCATGTTTGCCTTTCTTTATGAGCAACGATAAGAGCTAAGTTTGTTGGGCTTTCTTTATGAGCAACAATAAGAGTTAAGTTGTTTTTTTTATCGTCGTTTCATTCCCACTACCCCCCCCCCCTCTCCCCCCCCCCCTTTTTTTTTTTCCTTTCCAGCGGAGCACATACAGAACGGATGGATTGTAAACTTCTCGGCCAAATCTTCAGTGAATGGGCAGACTCAACAAGGGATTATGCGTGCCTTGGCTTTCTTGATGTTCGGAGTCTCGCGTCTATGTTTATGGGTCGATGGAAGTGGAATTCTTTGCCTGCAGACTCTGGGCCGTGGAACTGCTCCTTTGTCTCCGTTGGTTCTTCTACGTGTACAGAGTTTCTGCTGTGTGTAGACACTCGGCTTATCCTCCAATCCCACAGACCGGCTCTGAGCACCATGGAAGGTCTGGTGGGAGACGGAAATCAACAACAACAACAGCAACAACAACAACAACAACAACAGCAACAACGTCGCGAACTCCTGGCTGGGAGGTCATAGGTTCGATTCCCATCAGACCCATTGATTTTTTTTTTTTTTTTTTCGTTTTCTTTTTCTGCTCCGACCGGTTCCTGCCTAGAGTTTGAGTTGGCCATGAGCTCAGCGTAGGAAGACTGGGAACACACAGTCAAGTTTCATCCACTTCATGGATGCGTGTCTGAGAATGTTGCTCAAATTTCCTGACCAACTCTGCAGGTGTCTGTTTCTGTCAGCAGCATCGCATTCATCATCCCCATCCTCATCGTGTTCATCACCCCCCATCCTCATCGTGTTCATCATCCCCATCCTCATCTATCAGCATTTAAAAAAAAAATCTCAAGTTCTGTGGCCCTTCATACTCTACGCTCACAGTGATCTCACTTTCCACCATTTCTTTTTAACGTCTTCGCCCGTGGTGAGATTCTGTTGGGGGGTCAGTGTATTGGGAAGTTCATCGGGACTGTCGTTGGACGGATGTGGAGGCGCGCCCTCCCTAGATTATAGACTGAGCAGTTATTGTTATCAGTAGGGGGGGGGGGGGGGGGGGGGGGGGGGGGGGGGGGGGGGGCGTAGCAGGTGGTGTCCTGCGTATGCCGGATCAGAGCAGGCTCTACTCGGCAGCAGTGCGGTGTCTCCTCTGCTGGGTTGCCCTATGACCACTTGACACTAACTGGGGCCGGAATAGCTCAATGGTAGAGCGCCGGACTCTTAATTTTGGTGATCCTGGGGTTGCGGGTTCGAATCTCCGCCGGGCCGTTTCGATACAAGGGGATTTTTTCCCTTGGAGTTAACATTGGTTCTGACTCCTTTTCCCATACCGTCCTTCGAATGAGACTATAAACCGAGGTTCCGTGTGTGAACGCACGCATAACATCTTGCACACACGTAAATCCCATCACCAACTTTCGGAAGAGAAGACCAGTTTAGCTGTTGGTATGGATGACACGTTACACATAGCATGCACCCTTCGTGAGAAATGGAAAGAATAAAATAAGTAAAGAAATCGAGTGAACGATATTGGCTGGATGACACGGGAAACGACTGAATGAAGCGCCAGCTGGCAGTTCTTCAGTCGGCACTACCCAGGTAGGCAGCCCGTTGTGTAAATGAGTGTGGATTGTAAAGCGCTTAGAGCTTGGTCTCTAGCCGAGGATAGACGCTATAATTATAAGTATTCATAATAATGATAATCCACTGTTCACTGTGGATTGCCAGAGTTGTGACGATGGACGTGGAGCCAGAATAAACATCGTGGGTGCAAGTGACACAGCAGGTGAGAAAGATAAACAAACAAACAAACAAACAACAACAAGGAAAAACTCTACGTGACAGACTGGAAGCGCAGAGACAGGATTTTTCTCGCTGTCTGGGCCGAATAGTTATCCACGGTGCGACTACAACGCTGACGCTGTGCTCCAGGATTGTTCTTTGGCTGCTTGGTCAATCATGGTCTTGTTGTCTTCTTTGGCTGCTTGGTCAATCATGGTCATGTTGTCTTCTTTGGCTGCTTGGTCAATCATGGGTCTTGTTGTCTTCTTTGGCTGCTTGGTCAATCATGGTCTTGTTGTCTTCTTTGGCTGCTTGGTCAATCATGGTCTTGTTGTCTTCTTTGGCTGCTTGGTCAATCATGGTCTTGTTGTCTTCTTTGGCTGCTTGGTCAATCATGGTCTTGTTGTCTTCTTTAGATGTTTGGTCAATCATGGTCATGTTGTCTTCTTTGGCTGTTTGGTCAGTCATGGTCATGTTGTCTTCTTTGGCTGTTTGGTCAATCATGGTCTTGTTGTCTTCTTTGGCTGTTTGGTCAATCATGGTCTTGTTGTCTTCTTTGGCTGTTTGCTCAATCATGGTCTTGTTGTCTTCTTTGGCTGTTTGCTCAGTCATGGTCTTGTTGTCTTCTTTGGCTGTTTGCTCAATCATGGTCTTGTTGTCTTCTTTGGCTGTTTAGTTAATCATGGTCTTGTTGTCTCAGGAGGTTCCAGAGGT
>JADBJO010003069.1:232500-262500 GCA_016801955.1 Conus betulinus
ATATATATATATATATATATATATATATATATGTTGAACAGCTTAGTAGTGGGAGCAAACAAGTGCGGACTAACAATTCTTCCATCATTATATTAATAATGACTTGGCAGGGATTCGAAGGGAAAAATAGCGAAACAATGAAAATGAAAAAAAAATATATTACACACATGAAATCCTCACTAGCAGGTTAAAAATACTGTTTAAAAATGAAGCATAAAAAAACCGACAAGCTTGTTTCGAGCCTCTTTCCTCTTGCTCTCATCAGGATATCCTCCCAGTGCACGCTGTCGCTCTTTTATAGCGTGTGGTACCTGATTCCGTGACAATCTCATTCGTTGCACGTGTGGTCTGTGGTTCTTGTTGGGGTCTGTTCAGGTGGGTGTGTGCTAACAAGATTTCCATTTGTGCCTGCAATTGTTTACTATTCTACTTTTGTGTTCAAAGTTGCTAGGTGGGTTTACATAATATTAACCATTTTTCTGTGGAGCATAAGTTGCATTTTTAAAAAAAAATATTGTTGTATGGAGTTGCTCTTTTTATGATTTTCCATGATATGCTGTAGTCTATTTTTTTTATCTTTAAGTCTCCAAATGTATTTACTCAGCTCTGTTTGGTTTTTATATTTTTCTCTTTTTAAAGGACTGCTTATGATTTGCGTATCTGGTTTTGAAGTGGTTTTCAGTAATCCCTATATATGTTTCTTTTTCATTTTCTGATGTTACCGTAGCTTGGTATACAATGTTGTTGTAAAGACATTTGTTTGCTTAGGGGCACTGTTCTTTTTTTTTTTAGTACAGTTGCAAGATGTCCTTTCGTCACCCTTCTTTGTTGTGTTGCTTTTCATTTTGTTAGATGAGTCAATTATTTTTTAAGGTTGGGCATACATGAGTATGATAGTTTAATGGTGTTTTTTGTTGAATATTTTGAATAGTTTGTGTTTTTGGGATGATGTTGTCAAGATTTTAAAGAATTCCTTTCCTACATTTGTTTTTTACTTTTCCGTCATATGGAGGGTTGTACCATATGATCTTCCTCCTTTCCTCTTTTTTTCTTATTTCTGCTCGTGTTGTTGTCTGGGCTGTATTGTAGTTTGTAATTATAACCACTTTTTTTTTTTGTAATGCTTCTTGGTATTCTGTTGCTGCATTATTGAATACTTCTTCATTACATGACAGGTTGGATAGTCTCTTGTTTATACCATTGGGTATTGTTTTCAATAGTTCTTGGATTATTGTTTCAATGCGGCGAGGCCGTCATCTCTGTACAGACAGGGGGGCGCGGTTTCAACTTCGAGAACAGCCATGCTTTCTTTGTTTGTTTATTTCAGCCACGTTTGTGCAGTTATCCAGAGAGTTTCATTGCTAAGAAGCAAGTAGGTCAATGGCAACCTGCAAAATAAACCATTGGTTGAAAGGGAGAAGATGGGAAAGCGCTTTTTGGGCACACCTCCTTAACTGGAATGGAGACTTCTCTCTGTGTGTGTGTGTGATTGTGTGTGTGTGTGTGTGTGTGTGTGTGTGTGTGTGTGTGTGTGTGTTGTGTGTGTGTGTGTGTGTGGTTGTGTGTGTGTGTGTGATTGTGTGTGTGTGTGTATATGTGTGTGTGTGTGTGTGGTGTGTGTGGGTGTGTGTGTGTGGTTGTGTGTGTGTGTGTGTGTGTGTGTGTGTGTGTGTGTGTGTGTGTGTGTGTGTGTGTGTGTGTGACCAATGAAAGCAGGAAACATATCAAGATACGCACATACGCTCGATGATACGGACATTTACACACACACACACACACACACACACACACACACACACACACACACACACACACACACACACACACACACACACACGGAATCGCTCGCGGAGAGAGAGAGAGAGAGAGAGAGGGTGAGGGAGAGAAAGGGGGGAATGGATGAGAGAGACACACAGACAGACAGACAGAATATATATATATATATATATATATATGTGTGTGTGTGTGTGTGTGTGTGTGTGTGTGTGTGTGTGTGTGTGTGTGTGTGTGAGGGACAGACAGACAGACAGACAGCTGGAAATGTTAGAGAGAGAGAGAGAGAGAGAGAGAGAGAGAGAGAGAGAGAGAGAGAGAGAGAATAAACACCCAGAGCGAGACTGGAGATGGTGGAAAGGAAGAAGATAAGATGGAAGAAAAGAGGGGAGAAAGGAAGGCAGGAAGAGAAGAAGCATGGAAGGAAGGAAGGAAGCAAGCAAGGAAGGAAGGAAGGACGGACGGACGGACGGACGGACGAAAGGAAGAGAGACAGGGCAGTCTGTTTGTGGTGCACCAGGTAGTAGTTGTACAATTTTTTTTTTTTTTTTGTACGCAGGCTAATACTCCTGCGGACACTCTCTCTATTGGCAGGCGAGGATTAATCCCATCTACCCACAAAGGGAGTGAAGTTTTGTGTGTATGACCGTGTTTTTTTAATCCCGCCATTAAGGCAGCTATACTCCATCTTCGGGGAAGGTGCATGCTATGTGTAAAGTGTCATCCATACCAACGGCCAAACTGGCCTTCTCTTCCGAAAGTTGCTGATGGGATTTTACGTGTGTGCAAGATGTTATGCGTGCGTTCACACACGGAACCTCGTTTTGTAGTCTCATTCAAAGGACTGTATGGGAAATGGAGTCGGAACCAATGTTGACTCCGAGGGAAAAATCCCCCTGTACCGAAACGGCCCGGCGGAGATTCGAATCCGCAACCCAGGATCACCAAGATTACGAGTCCGGCGCTCTCCCCTAGGCTATTCCGGCCCCCATTGTACAATACGCTGGACATTACTGAGTGGTGGTCTGATCTATGACATCCTAATCTACTAAGGCATGGTGTAGTTCCGATCTAGGTCCAGGGAAAAATAAAGACAACAAATATATTAAAAGCTAGGCGGAGATGTGGTTTAGACTGATCAGGAAAGGCAAATGAATATGAAAAGAAACTGCTCTAAGTAAATCACAAAGGTAGGGAGATGGGTTTATCTAATGGATGAATAGATGGAGTGCTAAAGGGGTGGCTGTCTAGCTAGCTAGCTAGGTTACTAGCTAGTCAAACAGACTGGGTAGACAGGCAGGCAGATACGCAGACAGACAAGCAGACGTCAGAGAGAGAGAGAGAGAGAGAGGGGGGGGGAGGGAGAGATTGAAGGGAGAGAGAGAGAGAGAGAGAGAGAGAGAGAGAGAGGAAGGAGGAAGAGGAAGGAGGAAAAAGAAGGGAGGGAGAAAAGGAGAAGTAGTAGGTAGACAAGAAGGAAAACAAATTATTCAAGCAGGAAGACAGAAAAAAAACGTTAGAATGAGAGAGAAGGAAATGCCTTTTTTTATGAATGATAGTTGAAGAAATGTAACAAAAAACTACAAATAAAACTTTGACAAAAATAACAATTCCATGCAGATTTTTCTTCCAAAACGAAGAGAAAAGGAAAAGCAAGGTTTTGTTTCAGTTTGAAAAAAAAAATCACGTTCCGTAAAATCATAAAAAGAACTATGTGGCCATATACATAGTTTGTAATATTTGACTGAC
The DNA here is from genome assembly GCA_016801955.1 of Conus betulinus. NCBI lineage: Eukaryota > Metazoa > Mollusca > Gastropoda > Neogastropoda > Conidae > Conus > Conus betulinus. The sequence goes on from JADBJO010003069.1 coordinate 236,023, forward strand.
TCTCATGTTTTGACTTTGACAAATTGTACCCGAGTAATATTATTTTTACAGGTTCAGTATCTTAATAATAGTAAATGATAAATGTCTTTGAGGATTGTCAGAAGATTTTGAAAAAAGAAATGATTAGTGTGGAATGAATATAGTGCGCTCATTATTTGGAAATTAAGTAGACAAAGTTACAGAAGACTTTAGATGGGAAACATGTTTGTTCGAATCTCATACAGTCGTTGTTTTATAATGTTCTTCAGGATTTGCTTATTCAATTTTTTTTTGTCTATTCATTTATAATCTATTCATATTTATTTATTCATTTATTTTATCTACTTATTTGTTTATTTATCATTTATTCTTTTTTATTTTGTATATCTCTGTTCGTTTTATTCTTCCGTTTTATTGATAATGACCACCGACCAATCGATGGATTCATTACTTTCTTCATTTGCATAGCCGTCGTATCCTTCTTCCAATTTTTATTCCTTCTCCCCCTGTTCCTCCTCCTCCTCCTGCTTCTTCTTCTTCTTCTTCTTCTCCTTCCCTTCTTTAGTTCCTTTTCCTTTTCCTTTTTTTTACCCAACTCTCCTCCTCCTTCCTCCCCTCCCCCCTGTTTCTTCTTCGTCGACTCTTATTTGTTTATTTTTCCTTTTCATCATCATCATCGTCGTCATCTCCTCCTTCTTCTTCTTTTTCTTTCTCGATTTCTCTCTTTCCTTCCCTTCTTCTTTCTTCTTGTTTTTCGGTTCTTCTTCTTCTTCTTCTTCTGTTGTTGTTGTTGCTGCTGTTCTTCTTTCTCTCCCTTCTTCTTCCTCCTCTTCTTTTTTCTTCTTCTTGTCGACAGTTCAACACGCAGTATTTGGTTCATTTGTTGGCAGTATTTTAGTACAATACGCTAGTCACAATTTTGACTAAATAAATCATTATCTAATTGTCAGTATAAAGATCTTTAGAAGACTGGTATGATAAAAAAAAAAATCATCTTGTTGATCGTCCTGATAAAGCAGAATCCATATCAATTTGTGGTCGTCAGCAAGAAAAGGGAGAACAGGAAAAGAAACGATAAAGATGTGGGTATCAAGCAAGCAGCGAAGCACAAATCACTAGGCGTTACCATGGACAAAAATCTGTTGTGGTAGGAACATGTTCGTAGCATTAAAAATAGATCTTTTGTACTGTCTTCCAGCTGTGACCGGTTAAACACTTTCTTGAAGCCTGTTCAAGACGGCTGTTTTTAGTTTGCTTGTGTTCAGGGTCGCCTCGGCTATCGCTCCGTGATTTAGGATCATCGTGTCTCTTCAACTCTGAAGCCCTTTTTGTTCCGGAGAGAAACGTGGCCGTTGAGTTGGTAAACGACGTCAGATCTTCGGGTGCATCTGTGTATGATATAATGATATAAACAAGAGATCCCGCTTCTTCATTTATATCTTAGATTTTACACAATAATTTTTATACTTTGTGTGTGTGTGTGTGTGTGTGTGTGTGTGTGTGTGTGTGTGTGTGTGTGTGTGTGACGCCTGCTCACAATGTTTCGTTTCCGGCTGGAACTTCAATCTGACAGAGCTATTGTTCTTAGATTTTTAAAAAAAACTTATTTAAAATGACTTTTATTTGGCAGTAAAGAATGGAAACAATCTTCCGGCATCATATTGTCAGATACAGGCAGTATTGGACTTGAAGACTAACATTGAAATAGTCCTGCTCGACACGTGGGACTGAAGAGGGTGCCAAGCGAAACAAAAGGCCATGAAATGCACTCTCTGAACATTTCGTTTCTCTGAGAAAGCAACGTGGGAAAGGCGGTCAGCGACCGAATGAATTAGCAAAGAGATGTATGGGTCTTAGTAATAATGTTAACTTTGCACGCATTCGCACACACACACACACACACACACACACACACACACACACACACACACACACACACACACACACACCTCAAACATACGTATACCGCCTTCTTCTTCTTCTTCTTCGTCTTCTTCTTCTTCTTCTTCTTCTTCTTCTCCTTCTTCTTCGTCATCTTCTTCTTCGTCTTCGTCGTCTTCGTCTTCTTCTTCTTCTTCTTCGCCGATACCGGTGTCATTCTTCGGCTTTTACTTGCATGGAATGCATTCTCTGAAGCGCTATGACAATTCCAGTCCAGAATTCTGTCGTCATTTCCTTTCATTTTGACTAAAAGCAGTAGATGTAGCCGTATGAAGGTGTCCGCACGCCACCACACATTAGTACAGTGATCAACCCAGACGCTCAGTATCCTACGCCAGAAATTAGTCAGCACGCCAGCGTCTATCCGTATTGAAACTTACAGATTGTGCGTGGTGAACGAGTGTGTTTTAAACAAAGGGAGAGAAAAAAAAGACAAAAAGAGTGGGGAAAACAGGAGAATGGATGCCCCACTCATGAAAAAAAAACTAAAAGAAGAAAAGGGGAAAAGACAAGAGAAGAAAAAAAAAAGTGGGAGAAGATTGGAGGTTGGAGGACCAAAAAAAAAAATTAAAAAAATAAAATAACAATAATAATAATAATAATAATAATAATAATCTTAAGATGTAATATCCTTTCTATACTCGTCCATGTGATTTCATTTCTGTATTGTGCGCAGGTATGTGAGAATGCAGGATACGTAGGTAACTGTGGCTGTGAGAGCATTTACGATTATGAATTCGAATTTGGAATAGTGCTCTTGAGTGTGTGTATGTGCGTGTGTGTGTGTGTGTGTGTGTGTGTGTGTGTGTGTGCGTGCGTGTGTGCGTGCATGCAAGCGCGCACGTGCATGTTTTGTGATTGCAAGCGTGCTCACGCACGCTTGTGTTGTGCGTCCGTGCGTGTGCCAAGATCTCTCTCTCTCTCTCTCTCTCTCTCTCTCTCTCTCTCTCTCACTGTGTGTGTGTGTGTGTGCGTGTGTGTGTGTGATAATATCATGGTTGTTCCTGTGTGTTTACAAAATCTCTATTTGATTGGTAAATGTTGATGTCATAGCTGTTTTTTTTTTTTTTTCCTTTCGCATTTTTTTTTTCTTTTGTGTGTGTGTGTGTGTGTGTGTGTGTTTTGTTGTTGTTGTTGTTGTTTTGTTTGTTTGTATATTTGTGAGCAGAACTGTTTACCCACTAAAAATTCATTCAATCAATCAATCCATAAGAAATCAATCTTCTTCTTCTTCTCCTCCTCCTCCTCCTCCTCTGCCTCCTTCCCTCTTCCTCCTCCTCCTCCTCCTCCTCCTTCTTGTTCTTCTTCTTCTTCTTCTCCGTTTGGCACAAGTATATTTTTCTTCCTGAAAAGTATCTGAAATAGAAAAGAAAAATTCGATGATGATGGTGGCGATGGCATGGATGATGATGATGATGATTTGATGATGATGATGATGATGATGATGATGATGATGATGATGATGATGGTAGTGGGTGTGGTGGTGGTGGTGGTCGTCGTCGTCGTCGTGGTGTAATGATGGTGTTGGCAGGTCTGCGAGCGTGTGTGCATGTGTGTGTGTGTGTGTGTGTGTGTGTGTGTGTGTGTGTGTGTGTGTGTGTGTGTGTGTGTGTGCGTGTGTGTGATGTGTGATGATGATGATGATGATGATGATGGATCTGGGGTATGAAGATGACGCTAATCCACCCCCTCCCCTCCGCCACTGTATGAAACAAACCTTCAGTTTGACAATAACTATACCCGCACAGCATGAACTGTCAACATTGATACAGTACTGAACCACGCACACATAAGAAAAAAAAAAGACCAACCCACTCATTTTGGTTTCCAGGACAGCATTATTCTGAAAGGACGGGGAATAAAACAAAATGAAGGGGGAAAAAAAAAAAACAGAACAAATCTAAACATCACAAATAAAAAAAAAAAACAGCTACAACAACAGCAGCAGCAGTAACAACAACAACACCAAAAATCCATCAGTCGGCAAACACACACTCATGAAAAAAACAAACAAGCAAACAAACAAACAACAACAAAACTTGGAATGTCTGCCACATTTCTGGACAGAGTTCTCGCCCTTGAGGCGTTGACAGTGGAGCAGGCTCTTGTTCCGCAGTGCGTGCTCTCTGGGTCAGTATTATTGTTCCTCCAGCGGGGGACTCCACAGACCAGCACGAGGCAGATGTTTCGCTCTAAATCAAGATCTCGTCAGGTCTGCTGTTGGAAAGGTGAGAAAGTAAGAGAGAGAGAGAGAGAGAGAGAGGCCAGAGAATGGGGGGGGGGGGGGGGGGGCGGGAGAGAGAGAGAGAGAATGGGAGAGAGATGGATGGAGAGGAGAGAGAATGAGAAAGACAGAGAGAGAATGGAAGAGAGAGGGAGAGAGAGAGAGAGAGAGAGAGAGAGAGAGAGAGAGAATCGAGAGAGAGAGAGATTTAGAAAGAGAGAGAGATTTAGAAAGAGAGAGAGAGAGAGAGAGAGAGAGAGAAAAGAGAGAGAGAAAGAGAGAAAGAGAGAAAGAGAAAGAGAGAGAGAATGAGAAAGATGGAGAGATGGAGAGATGGAGAGAGAGAGAGAGAGAGAGAGAGAGAGGAGAGAGAGAAATGGAGAGAGAGAGAGAAAGAGAGAAAAGGGAGAGAGAATGAGAAAGAAGAGAAAAAAAAAGAGACAGACAGAGAGTCAGAGAGACAGAGACAAAGAGAGAGAAAGGAAGGGGCACAGGAAGGTGAGAATCTGAACCGAAACAGTTCCTCGTCTCTCCCCTACCCCCTACCCCCCACCCCCCCCACCCCCTTCCCCAGTTTCTCGTGATTCTGGCCTCGACATCACAACAGCGGATGGCGAGACAACCAATAGGCACCAGGGTTTGGTAACCCGACCCTGATAATCCCATCAAAAACACCGGACCTTTGGCGTGTAACCTTAGCCGGCTAATCCCATAAAAACCCACTTTTGTAACCTTACCGGCTATTAAGCTCGACTCAAGCTGTCGAGTTCGTCCATAAAAGGCGTGGAAGCGTCCGTCACGGGCGCAATCGTCCGATCGGCTTAGAGGCAGCTTCAGATCGTTTGAGAGCCGGTAATGTCTGGCGAGAAAGAGGATGGATCGCCCGATGGAGTCGGATCGTTGTGCGCCGAGCGCTATCTTTTAAGGCGTCTCCACGACCTTACCGTCGTGAGGAAGAGCGTTGGGGAATGGTTATTATTACTCAGCGCCGTCCGTTTCGTTGGCGTGAAAGTGGGTGAGATAGAAGTGCGTGGGACTCCGTTTGTTGAAAACACACACACACACACACACGCACACAACGCACACACAGAGACACACAGACACACAGACACACACACACACACACACACACACACACACACACACACACACAACGCACACAGACACACATGCGCGCGTGTGCGCACACAGACACGCACACACACACACACATACACACACCACACACACACACACACACACACACACACACGCGCGCGCACACGCACACAGACACACACACACACACACACACACACACACACACACACACACACACACACACACACACAACGCACACAGACACATAGATACACACACACACACACACACACACACACACACACACACACACACACACACAACGCACACAGACACAGACACACACACACACACACACACACACACACACACACACACACACACACACACACGCACACACACACACACACACAGACACACACACAGACACAGACACAGACACAGACACACACACACACACACACACACACACACACACACATACACACGGCACGTGCGCACTCACGCGTACACACACGCATATTCTTAAATTTTGTAAGGAAAAGTACAAATAAACTAGAAATATAAATTTTCTTCATTTGCATTTTTTTTTTTTATCAAATCCTGTTACTGTGTTTGAGTTTATTTGTGTCAAACAGATCTCCATGACTTTTCCAGCAATAAAAAAATCTTGTTCTTGTTCTTCTTGGTCTTCTTGTTATTGGTCTTGGTCTTCTTCTTCTTCTTTCTTCTTCTTCTTCTTCTTCTTCTTCTTCTTCTTCTTCTTCTTCTTCTTCTTCTTCTACACAAGCACACACGTTTTGTGATATTTGGTCCTTTGACCTATGAACACAAGAGGTACACGTGAACGTAGAAACAATAAGATATCTTTTATTCCTCCCTCTCCTTCTTCCTTCTTATTCTTCTTCTTATTCTTCTTTCTTCTTCTTCTTCTTCTTCTTCTTCTTTCTTCTTCTTCTTCTTTCTTCTTCTTCTTTCTTCTTTCTTCCACTTTTTCTTCTCTTCTTTTCTTCTCTGCTGTTGCTGCTGTTGCTTTCTTCTTCTTCTTCTTCTTCTTCTTCTTCTTCTTCTCTTCTTTCTTCTTCTTCTTCTTCTTTTTCTTCCTCTTCTTCTTCAGGTTTTGAAATGGTTGGTCTCTGACCTAAGCACGTAAGGAATGCACGGGCACGCAGATAATCCAAACCAATAGAAAAAAAAATTCCTCAGCTGGATATGTATCGCTTCCAAGTTCAGTCATCTGCGATCGTGAAGTTTGTCTTTTGTTGTTAAAAATACAATGGCATAGGTAAAGGGATGGGGGGGCGGGGTAGGAGTGGGCAGCGCAGGGGGGTGTAGTATGGTGTGTGTGTGTGTGGGGGGGGGGAGGGAGGTAACTGTTTTCTGATTGAACTAGGAGGATACGGTTGTCTTTCTAACAACCCCACACCCAACCTCCCACCTCCCACCTCCCGTGGTTTGACCAAGCTCAAAGCAAAAAACGCCATCAATCAGAAACAACTGGTTTTTAGTTCTCAGATGGGTTTGGGGTTTTTTTTTAAGACGCAGGTGGGGAGCGGCACTGATGAGAAGTTAGCTGCTTCAGCAAAAATAAATAAATAAGTAATTAACAACAAATAAATGAATAAATGAATAAAACCCGCTTTTCCCGAGACTCCTCTGTACTTTTGATCACATCCCGTTCCCCTCCCCCCCCCCCCTCCCCCTCCTCCTCCTACTTTCCCTTCTCCAGGTCTTTTTCTCTCTTGTTACCCCTAACCAGTCATCCACCCCCACCCCCACCCCCCCTCTCGTCCACCCTTCCCTCCCCACCTCCCATCCCCCCCCCCCCCCCTTCCCTCTCGGCACCGTTTATCTCCTGTGTTTTTTTGTTTGTTTGTTTGTTTTCAAATTGTGATTTTGAAATGCACACAGCTAAATCTGCGAATGGTAACAGATATTTTCAATTCCCAGGAACGGCTTCCGCGGTAAAGTGGTCAGTGTCCAGTTTTTTGCGGACTGTGAGGCCGTGGGTTCGATCCGCATTCTGGCATCGTTCGTCTCCGGATGGCTTCTGCCAAGCGTTGACTGTGCTACGAGTTTACACGGAAAGATTGGAACCACGCAGACGAGTTTCACCCATTTCATGGACGCGGCTCTGAGAGAGTTGTTTCCACATTTCCTGACCAGCACTGCAGACGTGTAGGTCTCAGGCTTGGCTGGCACCCGGAGGGAATCTGAAGAGACGCGCAGTATACAACTAGCTCTGTCACCAGGTCTCATGCCGAGGAGAAAACCCAGGGTATCGTTGTCTTTTTTTTTTTTGTGGCATCAGTTATCGGATCAATGGAGCACCTAAGGCGCGGTTTTTTTTTTTTTTTTCCTTTTTTTTTCTTTTTTTTTTTTTTGTTATATTTTTTTCCCCCTAACGCAAAATCCACCTCTTCATTTTTTCGTGCTTCTTCACACTGTCCTCTTCATCTGCCCCCCGCCCCCCCCCCCCCCCCCCCCCCCCCGGAAAAAAAAAAAAAGCGAAAAAAAAAAAAAGTCAAAAACAGTTTCCACTACCAGGGTTTTGTTGTTTGTTTGTTTGTTTTGTTTTTTTTCCCAACCAGTCTCTTACAACCATGCATAGTCTGTATGTTCTCTTTACAAATGGACTTTTTTTTTTTTGGAATTTAATGTTTTGGCGTTTGATACCAAGTGTCCGGGTTTTTTTTAATGTTCTAATGTGTAGTGTACTGGCACACTCACTCTGATGTGTTGCTTATACTAAGAAAACAACATAGATGAAACAAAAGACTTAATTATGTTCAGTTTTTCATTTTGTGTTACACACACCTACACACACACACACACAAACACACACACACACACACACACACACGCACACGCACACACACACACACTCTTCATTCTCTCTCTCTCTCTCTCTCTCTCTCTGAAATATGTTAACCATGGTAGTTAAATGTTAAAGGCACTGTACCAAGCAAAATTTATGCGTAAGCACACAATTAAGTATATATACACACGCCACAGTGTCGTTGTCTTCATCCTCATTGATCTTCATGGAAACGTCGGAGATCCTGTGGCCCTGTTATGCCCAGCTCATGTGGCGACCTCAGTTTTGATGTCCTGCACACCTCCACGCCCTCTGTGAAGTTCCTGACGAAGTCCGCCTCATCGGCAAGGTCATGGGGGGGGGGGGGGGGGGGGGGGGGGGGGGGGGGGGGGGGGGGGGACTATCTCTGGACTCACGTGGTGACGCCCTCCGCATGAACATGCTCACGCTAACCCCCCGCAAGTGTGTCATTCTTGTCGCCAGCACGTTTGCCAAGTACGTGGCGTCCAGCGTGTTTTGTTGGAGCAGAGCAGGCATCTTTGCACAGAACCGAAGTGACTCGGCAGCAGTGCGGGGTCTCCTCCTGCGGTGGGTTGGCTCATGACGGCCCGATACTGGTTTTTTCTCGTGGAAGAGGTGCTAGCGGCTGCCACAGCACAGACCGGGTGTGGCTGCGTCTGCAGGTGCTGGAGAGAGCAGCGTGGGAGAATGGCTGTTGGGCAGACTTGGAAGATGAGATAAAAAAAAAAGTATAAAATGAAGTGATAGTGATATTTTTTAAAATGATAATGCTAGTACACACAACACCAACAATACCAACAAATTCTTCTTCTTCTTCTTCTTCTGCGCGTTCCAGAATCATGACTCATATTTCCAGGCCAGTTTGTTGGATGAAGGCTGCTGTTGTCTTCAGATCCTCCATTGTGCCCCAAAGCTTTGCCGCAAGCGTGGCTGTGTGTGGCCAGCGCTGTATCTGTGGTAAAGGGGGCAGGACTGAAGAATGTGCTGGGGGCGGGGGGGAGAGGGGGACGGGGGGGGGGGGGGGGGGGGGGAGCTGTCTCTCAAGGGCAGTTAGGTGTGTGCGATAGCCCAATACGATGTAAAAGGGCTCGCAGACGGCAGTGACCAGTTCGTGGTCTAATACCAACAACAACATCAACCACCACCGCCACCACCACCACCACCACCACAACAACAACGACGATTATGACGATGATGATGATGATGATGATGATGATGATGATGATGATAAGATGAAGACGAAGAAGAAGACAAAGAAGAAAGAGAGGAGAACAGGATGAAGAAGAGAGAGTATGATGATGAGGATGAGAAGAAGAAGAAGAAGAAGAAGAAGAAGAAGAAGAAGAAGAAGAAGAACAACAAGAACAACAACAACAACAACAACAACAACAACAAAAAAAGAAATACAACAAGAACAAGATCAAGATATTTCATTGCACTGCGCGCACGTGCACTTCTTATGTCTATAGGTCAAACGTTCTCGTTTTCCTTCAGACAAAGGTATTACCATTAAAACTTGTCTATGTGATGATAGACACCATTCTCTATGCAGATTGTAAACATGTCGCTAACGTATGAAGATCAAAAACAGTGTCATGTCTATCGAGCCGATGTTTGAACACAATTGTCTCCTGAACTTGCCAATGGCCACGTGGTGTCCATATCATACCCGAGCAACAAATGATTCATGACTAATTTTTTTGGAATGATAGATTTCAGAACGATCGTTAGAATTACACTTGCTTGCCCAGTCTTGACGTTGAACAATTAACCGTCTTTTGGCAGGTGTAATAACCTTCATAAATCGTTTCACATTAACCTCGACATAGGCCGGCCAAACTTCTGAACCGCCGTGCTTGTGTGAGCAGCCTTGGATGGAGACCGGCCTCTGGAATTCAATGTTTCCATTGTCAAGATCAGTGTGGATTTGTTTTTTTCAAAGAAGCAACAGCCAAAACTAATGTAGGTATACTGACGAATTCATTTCTCTCTCTCTCTCTCTCAATCTCTCTCCTCTTCTATCTCTCTCCTCATCAGCTCTCTCCTCTCTCTCTCTCTCTCCTCTCTCGTCTCTCTCTCACGCACACACACACACACACACACATATACATATAATATATATATATATATTATATAGTATATATTATATAGTATATATATATTATATATATACCCTACATATACACCACGAGGCTGGCCCCCGATTTTTACGCTTGCATTCAAGTAAAACAAACTTCAAAAATAGATGAACACAGTTTTAAAAGGGAGAGGGGGGTGTGGGGGGTGTGGGAGAGGCGCCAGTGAAGGGTGGTGGTGGGGTGGGGAGGGAGAAGGGGGGGAAAGAGGGTAACCGGTGGGGGAACCCTCCTCTCAGCCCTCACCTTCATCAACGCCCCCCTTCCCCTCCCCCCAACCTCCCCTCCACCCCCCATGCCTCATAAGACTGAACTTCCTATAACAATGAAAAATTAGATTTTGAGCCTTTAAAAAAAAAATTGAAAAAAACAAAAAACACGCAAAAAAATTATGATAGATCAAATTTATTCCCATTCTCAGATGGCCAGCCAAAAACAAAACGCCGCAACTCAGGGGGATTAATAAGCGCGTGTGCTTTGTCGGCTCCTTCGTCGTTGCCAATGGTTGACCGAGTCACGTGGGTTTGTGGGTGTGTGGTGGGGCGGGCGACGTGTCGCCTGAAACTTGCCTGAAAGAACCCGTAATGACAAGGAAATGCGCGCCAACTAGTCGGCAAAAATGGCCCCTGTCCATTTCGGTGTGTGCATCAGGATGGTGAACAAAATCCTTTTGTTTTTCTTCTCTGTTCGGGATCTTTTTTCTTCTCTTTTTCGGATTTTGTTTTAAAAGACCGGAAGGGTTTTTGTTTGTCTTTCTATTATTCCTTCTTTCTTTCCCTTCTTTTCTTTCTTTTCTTTCAAATGTAAACAATCTTTCTTTCATTGGCTAGTGTTTCCCTCTCTCTCTCTCGCTCTCTCCTCTCTCTCTCTCTCTCCTCCTCTCTCTCTCCTCTCTCAGGCTTTGTCAGTCTGCGCTTCGAGCCTATCATTTAGTTTGTATTTATTAGAGTGGTCTCTGTCGCCTGATCCTCTCTCTCTCTCTGTCTCTCTGATTCCCTTCCCTTTCCCTCCTCCCTCCCGTCCCCTGATAATCTCTCCCCCTGTTCCTCTCCCCCCCCCCCTCTCCCTTTTCCCTCCCCCACCCTTGTCTCTTTTCTCGTCCCCCTCTGTCCTTTTTCCCTTTTTCTCTTCCTTCTTCGCCTCTTCTTCACCCTCCTCCATCCCCTCCCCTTCCTTCCTCCCCCCTTTCCCTCCCCCCCCCCTTCCCTGTCGTGTGCGGCGGGGCCTCCTCCCTCTCCCTTATTCCTCCCTCCCTTTTCCCCCCTCCTCCCTCCCCTTCCCCCCCCCTCCCGGGGTCCCCCCCCCCCCCCCTCCCTTTCCTCCCCTCCTCCCTTTCTCCCTCCTCCCCCTCCCCCCCTTTGTCCCCTTCCCCCTTCCCTTCCCTTCCCCCCTTCCCCCCCCCTCCCGGGGGTTGCCTTACCCCGTTCCCTTCCCCTTTTCCCCCGCAACCCCCCACCCCCCCCGTTTCTCCGTCCTCCCCCTCCCCCCCCACGCCCGGCTTCTTCCCTCCCCCCTCCCCTCCCTCCACTTTCCTCCCCTCCCTCCGCCCTCCTCTTCATTTCCTCCGTCCCCACTTCCCTCCCCCCCCCCCCCCCCTCTCTCCTACTCTCCTCTCTTACTCTCTCTCTCTCCCTCTCCTCCTCTCTCTCTTCTCTCTCTTGTCATTGGAATCTTTCCGTGGGTATCGGGCGCGCGTAGTGATGTGTGTGTGTGTGTGTGTGTGTGTGATGTGTGTGTTTGTGTGTGTGGCGTGCCTGTGCGTGCGTGCGGGCATGCGTGTTGTGTGTGTGTGTGTTTGTGTGTGTGTGTGTGTGTGTGTGTATTTGTGCGGGCATTACGTGCATGTGTGTGTATGTCCTCTATGGGACGTGTGCAGGTATCCGTTGTGTACGCCGAAGCTGTCTGTCTGGTCTTTCTGTCTCTCTCTCTCATCTCCCTCTCTCGCCTCTCTCCTCCTCTCTCCTCTCTCTGTATGTGTGTGTTGCTTATTTGTGTCATGATGGTGTTTACTGCCCCCGAACGCTCCCTCGCCAGCGCTGTTCGTATGTGTGTGTGGGTGTGTCTGTCTGAGCTGTCTGTGTGTCTGTCCTGTCTGTCTGTCTGTGTATGTGTGCACACAGAGAGGGAGGAGAGAGGGGGTAGGAGGGAGATACAGAGGAAAGAGAGAACGCAAAGTCTTTCGTTCCTGTCTGTAAGTGGATTAAAAACAGTTTTACTACCAATGTCCAAGTCTTTCTCTCGCTCTTAAAAATATACCCGCAAGTGTAGGCACACACACACACACCCACACACACACAACACACCACACACACACACCCACACACATACATCCATAACCATACACACGCGTGCGCGCGCGAGCGCGCGTTGACTAACATACGCGTGCACACATACACACTGACCCCATACACGCATGCCGCGTACACAGACACAACAGCACCACCACACAACACACACCACAACACACACACACACACACACACACACACACGACACTCATACAAGCACTCATTCGCGCGCTTAGCTTATGCACAGTGCTCTCTCTCTCTCTTCTCACTCTCCTACAGTCCGCTCTTCTCTCTCTCTCCTCTCCCTCTCGCTCTCTCTCTCTCATCTCTCCCATCTCGGAGATCCTCTCTCCTCTCTCATCTCCTCTCTCACCTCTCTCTCCTCTCTCTCGGTATCTGTGTGCGTGCGTGCTTCTCTGTCTTTTCGCCGTCCTGTCGCTCCCTGTCGGTCTGTTCTGTCTCTGTCTCTCTCTCCCTCACTCTCTTTCTCCTCTGAATGTGTATGTCTTAATGTATCTGTGTCCGTGTATGCGTGTGTCTGTGAGGGAAAGAGACAGACAGACAGACTAGGACAGAGACAGAGATAGGACAGCAGATAGACAGACAGAGAGGAGTTGGTTACAGAGAAAGAGAATAAGACAACGAGTACGTGAATTATAGGAAAGAGTGGAGAAAAAGTCATCGTGTAAGAGGGAAGAGGTAGAGGGGGGGGGGGGGTGGAGGGGGGGGGGGGGGGGGAGGGAGAAGGACGGGGAAGGACGCGGGAAGGAAAGGGGGGAAGGAAGAAAAGAAAGATCGGGTCATCTTGCCCTCTTCATACTGTCTCTTTTTTTCTTTTCTTTTCAGAAAATTAGGAAGTCTGAATAATTGAAAAGCATAATGTTAAAACACAACAACAAAAAACCCACCGGGAGAAGAGGAGGACAAGACAATGGACAGAGAAACTAGGGAAAAAAAAAAAAGAAAGAGAGAGAGCGAGAATGGGAGCGTGAACAGAAGAGACAGACAGACAGACAGACAGACAGACAGACACACGCTCGCTCGCACGCACGCACGCACGAGCGCACACACTCACACACACACCACACACACACACACACACACACACACACACACACACACCACACACACACACAACCACACACCACACACACACACACACGTGCTCGCGAGGAGACGACGAGAGGCACGCACACACGCATTCAGTTGCACAACACAAGCAACACACCCATACAGAGAGAGGAGAGAGACAGACAGACAAACTGCGCGCGTTTGTGTGTGGCGTACGTTATATGTACAGATGTTCGTGAGTGTGTGTGCGTCAAACTGTGAGCCTTTTAAGCTTATGCAGCAACATCTGGTGTTTGAAACTTGGGATTTTCAAAGTCCTTTTTCATCCTCTTGGATCTTAATCCCCAGCATTTGGGTTCTACTGGGTTGTGTCTCTCATTTTTTTCAGTTATAATTTTTTAGACAAATTATAGTCTATCCTCGTTTTAAATATTCTCTTTTTTTCTCTCTCTCTTCACTGGAGGCTCTTGATTGTTTATTTTGAGATCATTTTCATGTCTGCAAGAGGATCTTCGCGATACTGAAGAATTTTCCATTTTGCTTATTTGGAAGTGCTTAATTCGGGCGGTACTCAGAACCTGGAAGTAAACTTGGTGAGCTCTCACTTAGCGAAGTGACTGACTTCAGAAAGTCCTGCTGTCATTTACTAAGGAGAAATGAATAATAGAATCGACTAAACGTTCACTGACGGAAGACTATGCTCGTGCCGTCTTCTCCTTGAAATCCAAACTTTAATTGAAAATTATTGTTTGTAATTGCGACAGACGTAAATGTTTGTTCCATTTCAGTCCGAAAAAAAAAAGAGAGAGTAAAGGCATATGTGACCTAACATATACATGTGGTGTGTGTGTGTGTGTGTGTGTGTGGTGTGTGTGTGTGTGTGGTGTGTGTGTTGTGTGTGTGTGTGTGTGATGGGGTGGAAAAAAACGACAACAAATACACAGGAAGTACTGGACTAGGGGACGGGAAGAGTTTGAATGAACACTGATCAAAATTTTTTTTAAAAACACCCACGAAAACAGGGATGGTGGGGGTGGAGACGATAGAGGGGGGAGAGAGAGACAGCGAAAGGAGACCTACCCGGAGCTGATGAAAGAATGGCGAGGGCCAAGTGAAGATCATCTGCTTACCATGCTGCTTTAACAAGAGTGATGTGGCTCGGTGTATGTCGTTTCCTGTCAGCTAATGCCTGAAATCAATGAACTGCTTTTCGTCTTTGGGCCACAAACGGACGCCATACATCAGAGAGACGGTAAGGGACGTCAGGCGGTTTTGTCTTTGTTGCTGCACCAAATGGGCAGTTTGCTCCTCAGTTTGTGTGTAAGCATACTGGGGGAGGGAGAGAGAGAGAGAGAGAGGAGAGAGAGAGAGAGAGAGAGAGAGAGAGAGACGAGAGAGAGAGAGAGAGAGAAGTACGTGTTGGGAGGAGGAATCATTAAAGTGGAAGGGAAAGTGTGGTGTGGTGTGGGTGTGTGTGTGTGTTGTGTGTGTGTGTGTGTGTGTGTGTGTGTGTGTGTGTGTGTGTGTGTGTGTGTGGTGTTGACGCTGGTGTTGGGCTGTTTGTAAGTTTGTGTTTCTCTTCTGATGATCTTCATGTATTTGGTTGTTGGTGGGTGTGATGAAGCATTTGGCATCGCTGGTCTGAGGAATCCTGTAGATGTGGGCACACACACACACACACACACACACACACACACACACACACACACACACACACACATACACACACACATACACACACACACACACACACACACACACACACACACACACACACACACACACACACACACACACACACACACACACCTTTTTGCCTTCGTTTCAAGGAATGAACTAGTGATATGGTCTGATTTCCATTTAAAGAAAAAGTGGAAGGGAAGCGGGGAGGGGGCGTGAAGGAAGGAGGAAAGGGATTTGTATGTCCCCTCTGACTCTTCCTCCTTCTCTCCCCCCCCCCCCTCCCCTTTTCTATGCATTAGCCAAAACAACTACAACACAACTGGAACACCTAACACCGCTCATTCTAGACTTTATAAAATCGTCAAAGAAAAGAAAAGATAATCAGGAAATATGAGATAGAGAGAGAGAGAGAGAGAGAGAGAGAGAGAGAGAGAGAGAGAGAGAGAGAGAGAGACAGAACAGCACTGCATACCTCAATCCCACCCCCATTCTCCCTGCCTCCCCCCCCCCCCCCCCCCCCCCCCCCCCCCCCCCCCCCCCCCCCCCCCCCCCCCCCCCCCCCCTTCTCAATCTTGTCGACATTCAATCAATTTTTTTTTTGTTGTTTTTTGTTTTTTGAGTGTGATTTCGTAAACGAGAAGAATGCCTCCACCACCCTCCAGCTCTCCCTTGACCTCTGGAAGGACATTTGATCCTCCCCCACCCACCCACCCACCCCTTCCCTCCCTGTGTCCCCTCCTGGTCAAAGTGACCTGCCCCTGTTAAATCTATTCTCAGGGAGGAGGATAGGCACATGTCAAAAGCCGATGTAGAATACATGTGAAGATAGATAGATAGATAGATAGATAGATAGATAGATAGATAGATAGATAGATAGATAGATAGATAGATAGATAGATAGATAGATAGATAATTAAACAGACAGACAGACTAACAGGCAGACAAATAGACAGACAGGCGGGCGAACAGACAGATAGACTGACAAACAGACAGACAAATAGATAAAAGGAAGACAGACAGAAAGACAGATAGACAGACAGACAGACAGAGAGATGGATAGACAGACAGACAGACAGTTAGTAACTGATAGCATGGATCCTTTTTTTTTTTAATCTGAAAATGTTGCAGAACTGGCGAACAATTAAACAGATTTCCTCCTCTATTTCCGTTTAAAAAAAACAACAACAACAACAACAACAACAACAACAACAACAACAACAACATATTCAATGTCGAAGAATTGGCCATCTGAAGTTCCGATTTAACGTTTGCACCTACTTGAATGGGTTAATGGCTTGCACGATCATGTCATTTCGGTTGTTTTCGGTTGCGTGTGATTATGTTGGTTTCCGGCGAACGTGAACAAGTTCGCTACCAACTCGAACGTGACTCTAGGCCTGTGCTATGAATGTCGTTTCCATGGAAATCATGAAACGAGACTTCAAAAAAAAATGAAATTAGAAGACTGAATAATTGAAGAGCACAAAGTTAAAAAGGAAAAAAAAAGCGAGGCAAAATGTGAGAGAGAGCGGGAAAAAAGCGACAGATAAATTGAAGCGGAAAAAAATGAATGCAGAGAGGAGACAGGGGGTGAAAAAGAGAGAGAGAGAGAGAGATGGAGAGAGAGAGAAGACACAGAGACAGAGACAGAGACAGAGACACATAGAAAGACAGAGAGACAGAAAAGACAGAGAGACAGACAGACAGACAGAGACAGAGACACATGGAGAGAGAGAGAGAGAGAGAGAGAGAGACAGACAGACAGACAGACAGACAGACAGACAGATGGACGACAGGAAAGGAGAGAGAGACAGAGAGACAGACAAAACAGACAGACAGACGGACAGACGGAGACAGAGACAGAGAGCAGACAGACAGACAGAGGCAGAGACAGAGACACGTAGAAAGAAAGACAGACAGACAGATGGGACAGACAGACAGACAAGACACAGAGAGAGAGGGAGAGACAGACAGACAAGACAGACAGACAGACAGAGACAGAGAGCAAAATAATAGGACACATCTTCATTTGAAAGACATGATATGTGTAGTGTCGCATGCTATGTCATCAAGCCCATATACTCAGATGAGGGAGGAAGAGGAGGATTCGGAGAGGAGGAGGGAGGGGAGAAGAGAGAGAGAGAGAGAGAGGAGGGAGAGAGAGAGAGAGAGAGAGAGAGAGAGAGAGAGAGAGAGAGAGAGAGAGAGAGAGAGAGAGAGAGAGGAAAGGGACGACTAAAGGAAGGAAAGAAGTTTGGTGCAAGGAACGAAGAAAAGACAGTACGAAACGAAGAGAAGAACCGAGACGAGAACGAACAAAATGAGAAGATGGGGAGAAGGAAGAAAACAGAAAAAAAACAACAGAAACTGGCAAATGAAACAGAGAGAATGGAAGACAAATAAAAAAAAAATAAACGAAACAATGAAAGACGAAAGGAGGGAAGGAGGGAAGGAAGAAAGGGAAAGAAAAGAAGAAGGACAGCATCAAGAGACAAAAAAAAAGCAACGGAAGTTAGAAAGAAAAGGGATAGAGTTTGCGATGCTGATGATAACGATTGGAATTGGAACCTTCCAGCGTGCTGGCAGAGGTGAAAACCGTGCATGGCCAGTACCAGAGTTTAGTCTGTTAATATGTCTCTTGAGTGGAGCCTCTTCCCTTTTCTGCAGTTTCTTCCCTGTCTTGTCTGTCTGTCTGTCGGTCGGTCTGGCTGGCTGGCTGGCTGGCTCTTCATATGTCTGTCTGTCTCTTCATTTCTCCGTCTGTACTTCTGTGCCTCTGCTCTCTGTTCCTCTCATATGTCTGCTTCTGTCTGTCTCTCTCCTCTCTCTCCTCTCTGTCTCTAACTCTCTCTCCTCTCTCTCTGTCTGTCTGTCTGTCCTTTCTGCTATCTCTGTCTGTCTGGCTGTCTGTCTCTCTGTCTGTCTGTCCTGTCTGCTGTCCTTTCCCTGTCTGTCTCTCCTCTCTGTCTTTCTGTCTGTCCTCTCTCTCTCCCTCTCTCTGTCCTCTCGGTCGTCTGTCTGTCTTCTGTCTGTCCTCTCTCCTCCCCTGACTGTCTGTCTGTCTGTCTGCTCTCTCTCTGTCTGTCTGTCTGTCGGTCCTTTCGTTCTGTCCTCTCTCAACCCATTAAAAAACATCTTTGCTTGTCTCTCCATCTCTCTCCCTTGTCTCTCTCTCTCATCCGTCCTCCTCTCTCCCCCTCGTCTCGCATCCTTCCGCTCTGATCTCTTCTCTCCTCTCCCCGTCATCTCGCTTCAATCTCCCTCGGCCGCGCCGCTCACCCTCTCGCTCCAGTTCTCTCTCGGTATTCTCCTCAGTCTACCTCATCGCTCCTCTCATCCTCTCTCCCTCTCCCCAGGTCTCCTCCTCTCCTCAGTCCCTCCGCATCTCTCCCATCATATCATCCTCCTCCCTCTATCTTCGATCTTGCCTCCTTCTCTCTCATCTACCCGCTCCCTCCTCCCTCATGGTCACGTCCGTCCCATTCTCCTCACCTCCCCCATCCTCTCCCTCCACTCATTTCCCCTCCCTCCACTCTCTCCTCTCTCCCTCCTCACCTCAACCCTCTCTCCTATCCTGCCGTGTTCCTCCTTCTGCTCTCTCTCCTTCTCCCCTCTCGTTCCCAAAGTCTCCCTCCACTCCCCTCCCCCTGTCTCTCCTCTCTCCCTCATCCTTCCTCCTCCTCTCATCTCTCTCTCTCTCGTCCAGTCTCATCTCCCGAATCCTCAATTCTCGTCTCCTCTTCTCGCTCTCTCTTTCTTTCCTTGCTCCTACGTCTCTATATTTCTGTTCTCTTCCTCCTCCCACCACCCCTTCTTCCCTTTTTTTTTTTTTTTTTTTTTTTTTTTTTTTGTCTTTTTTTCTATTTTTTCCCCCTCCTACCAGCTCCGACTTCCCATGTCTTCCCCGTCTCTCTCTCTGCTCTCTCTCCTGCGCGTCTCTCTCTCGTCTCTCTCTCTCTCTCTCTCTCCCCTCTTCCACCTTCTGCCGACTCACTTTGTTTTTTTTTGTTGTTTGTATGGATTACTCGTGGTGGGTGTCTTCTTCTGAATGGGGAAATTTCATCGTATTCGTGAACACTTTAGCGTTGTTGTCACCTTTCTCCTTCCCCCCCCCCCCCCCCCCCACCTCTCTTTCTGTCCTGTCTGTCCCTGTCCTGTCCTGTCTGGTCTGTGTGCCTGTCGCCATCCTGCATGTGTACATGCTACCCTGCGGCCCCAGAGTTTGTGTGTGTGTGTGTTGGTGTTTGTGTGGCCATAATGTGTTCGTTGTGGCGTCGTGCGTGCGGTGGCGTGCGGCGTGTGTTGGCTGGTCGTGCGTGTGTGGTGTGTGTGTGTGTGGTGTGGCGTGCGTTGTGTTGGTGTGTGTGTGTGTTTGTGGTGTGATGTGGTGTTGTTGTGCCGTGTGTGAGTGTTGGTGTGTGTGTGCGTGTGGGTGTGTGTTTCTTTCTTTTCTATCCCAAAACACCTTCTCTCATGTCCTGTCTCTTCTGTCTCTCTGTGTCTCTTGGTTGCTGTCAGGCAGTCCAGTCCAATCATCCCTGTCCTGTTCTTGGGTGTTTGTGGTGTGTATGTGGTGGTGTGAGCGTGTGTGTGTGTTTGTGTGTTGTGTGGCGGTTCGTGTCGTGCGTGTGTGTCCTGTGAGAGAGAGCGAAGTCAGACAGACAGCCAGACAGACAGAGATAAAGAGAGGGAGAGAGAGAGATACGGTGTTGTGCGCGTACATTTCTTAGTTCCCCCTCTCTTCTCATTTATTTTTAATGATGCCCGCGAATAATTCCGATTCTTAAATCACGGAAGTTAAGAAGAAAAGGAAGAAGAAGGATAGGAGTGAGGCGAGTTTTGCTGGTTTGTTTTTGCGCGGACTTGTAGAATGAAATGCAGGGGAGTGAGAGAAGAGAGCGAGAGAGAGAAGAGAGAGATAGAGAGGGGGGTGGGGGGGGGGGGGGGGGTTGGGGGTGTTGTTGGGCTGGCAAAGGAGGCAGAAACCGGGCCACTGAAAGAAGATTGGCTGAGGGACGTGAGAAGTAACGAAAAACGAGATGACCAGCCATGCGTGAAGGCACCCAGAAAATAGTGGGGTCCCTCCGCTAAGTCCCGGCGGGTGGTGGTGTGGAGTCAGAGCGATAGCTCGAGCTCACTTAGTCGATAGCCTAGCTCTCTCTCGAGCTCGCCTCCCACCCCCAACCCCCCCACACCCTCCACCCCCACCCCCTCCCCCCACACCCCCGCCCCCACCCACACACCCTCTCACGGCTCGCGTTCTGCGCGCCGTGCACCCCTCACACACCACACACCACACACAACCCCCACAGATGCAGGCCAGGCAGGTCAAGCACAGAAAAGCCGACAGGCAGCAGACGGCAGATCAGACAGACCGACAGCACAGAAAGCATTAGAACACAGACAACAGACAGCAGCAAACCGACATACAGCACGCAGAAAAGACAACGATGACAAGAGAGACAACAGACAACGAACTTTATGGCTAAATAGAGCTTTGCGGGACAAGCAGAGAGAAGCGCGAAGAGAGAAGATAGAGAGCGAGAAGATCGATAGAGAGAGAGAGACGGTGGGCAGGCAAAGACAAGTATGGGCATGACAGTCGAGATTTTGGTGAAGCGGTGGTGCACGAGAGAGAGGGGGTAAGAGAGATAGAGTTCAAAAGAAGGGAAAGAGAGAGTGTGGAGAGAGAGAGAGAGAGAGAGAAAGATATAGAGAGAGAGAGAGAGAGAAGTCAAAAGAGAGGGAACAGAGAGAGAGAGCGAGAGAGACAGAGAGAGAGAGGTGCAAACGAGCGGGAAAGAAGGAGAAGAGAGAGAGAGAGAGAGAGAAGAGAGAGAGAGAGAATGAGGAGAGAAATCGTGTGCTCGGTCATGGGGTCTGTAATTCCATTGCGTTATGGCACAAGGGGAGAAAGAAAAAAAAAAAAGACCAATTGAGAAACATGTGAGCGAACACCAAGTCATGCTCTCTCGCTCCGCTTCCGTCTCTCTCTCCTCTCCTCTCTCTCCTCCTCCTCCGGCCCTCTCCTCACTCTCTGGCCCTCTCTCTCTCTCTCTCTCGTCTCCCCCCACTCTCTTCTCCTCCTCTCACTCGCATCCTCGTCTCAACACTTGGCCCCTCCTCCACAAGCTCGCAGTCCTCTCCTCCCTACTCCTCTCTCTCTCTCCAGTCTCACTCTCGCGCGTATAGCCCATCTCTCTCTCTCCCCCCTCCGTCCTCTCTCTCGCTCTCTCTTCACTTGCCCCCTCTTTCTCTCTCCGATCCCTCTGTCTGCCCTGTCTCTCTCTCCCTCATCTCCTCTAATTTTCCTCTCTCTCATCGCTCCGCCTCTCCTCTCCAACTGCTCGTTCTTTATTCTATTATTTCCCCGTCCCTCCTAAGTACCTCGGCTCCTACGCTCTCTCTCTCATCTTTTTCTCTTTTCTCTCTCTTCTTTTTTCCTACTCCCCCCCCCCCCTCTCTCTCTCTTCTGTCTCTGTCTCTCTCTTCCCTTATCCCCTTCCTGTCCTCTCATTTTTCTCCCCCCCCAAGACTCTCGATGACCCTTCTTGCTTCCCTAATCTAACTTTATTTGTCTGTCTGTCGCTGCTGCCTGTCTGTGTGTCTGAATGTTTATATTTTTTATTATTTTGTGTGTCTGTCTAGGTGTCTTGTTTGCCTTCTGTCTGTCTGTCCCTGCGGTTGTCTGTCCCTGTATCTCGGTCCTCTCGTCCTCATCTCCTCTCTCTCTCGTCTGCTCTCCCTCTCCTTCTCCTCTCTCTCGTGCTGGCTGCTGATGTCTGTCTGTCTTGTCTCTCCCCTCGTCTGTCCATGTCTGTCGCTCTCTTTCTCTCCTCTGTGTCCTGTCTCCTTCTTCGTCTCTCTCCTCTCCTCTTCTCTCTCCTCCCTCTCTCTCTCTCTCCTCTCCCCTCTCCTCCCTCTCTCTCTCTTCTCTCTCTCTCGTCTCTCTCTCCCCCTCTCCCTCTCTTCCTCCTCAACGTGCTCTCTCCTCTTCCTCACTCACACTCTCCTCTTCATCGCCCTCTCCTCATCCTCTCCTCTCTCTCCTATACCCTTCTCCCTCTCTCTCTCCCTGCGTCACCCTGCCGGGGGTCCGGCGTACCAACCCCGTGCCTGTCTCTTGTGGCGTGTGCGGTCTGTCTTGTTCCTGTCGGTCGAATCTGTCTGTTCCCGGGCGGGTCGCTCGCTTCATGCGTGACCACTACACACACAACACCACACACACACACACACCCAGACCACCCACACACACCACACAACACCAACACTGCACGCAGCTCCCTCCACCACGACTGCAACGCCACGCACCACAGCCACGCCAACGACACCGCAACACCACACAACAACACACCACACACACACACACACGACACACACACACCAACACACCACCAGACCAACACAACACCACAAGGAGAAAAGGAGGAGGGTAAACCTCATAATATTTTTTCATCAATTTTCACAGCGTCTTTACTTTAAGTAATGCTCTTCGACGATGTTGAATTCCTTTTAGACTCTATTTTTTTCTCTTCTTTTTTTTTTTCTCGAATTTACCTCATAAACTTTTTTATAATGACTCGCCTGTTGGATGTCTGTAACAAAAAAGTCCTGTCAATTCCCGTTACGAGAAGGATCTGAGCGGAAATGATTTGTCACGTTACGAGAAGAGACAAAAAGGACGCACTGTTGATTGGTGAAACCACTCTTTGCCCTTACAGGGTGGGGGGGGGGGGACAACCCACACACACACACACAACACACACACACAGCACACCCGAACGGTGGGTGGGGGGGGGGGGGGGGTGGGGGTGGGGTGGCCACCAACCACGCCACCCGATGCACAAGCACGCAACCGCACGCACGCAACGCAACATAGCGGCACACGCACGCACGCACGCACACGCCACACCCCACCCCACCGGAAGCCACACACGAAACAACGCACACGCAACGCACATACTTCCGTCCGCGCACGCACACACAAACACAAACACAACACCCACCAGCACCCACACACCACACACACACACGTGCCGGATGCCAACTAAGTCCGCGAGCGATGTTCTGTTGTGTTTAAATGCCCTTTTGAAAAGAATGTGATAACCCAGGACTGATCCACCCTAGCTTTTGTTCTGCTGAATCTCTGGGCAGATTAGTCTAAAACAAGGAGCGGGCCGGACCCGATCCGTAGTTCTGACTTTCTTGGTGAGGTCCCGTTCTCCGCCTGTGACCTGGGTAAGTGTGTGTGTGTGTGTGTGATGTGTGTGTGTGTGTGTTGTGGGTGTGTGTGTGTGTTGTGTGATAGAGATAGATAGAAGAGAAAGCACTCGAGTGCGTGTATATTTTGTGTAAAATTTTTGTGTGTTTTTGTGTGTGGGAAAAATCACCCCGGCGTGAAATTCTTAACCCGAAACCCATTGAACTTGAAGTTTTATGATAGTTTTAAAGTGGAACCTTTATTTGTTGGCAACAAATATTTCACGTAAAAATCTTTACACTTGTCACAGCAATCTAGTTCTTTTTACTCGTGAAGTGTGGTCTCCGCGAGCTTAGTTCATACGAATTCGGACATGCGGCAGTGTTCGCACGAAATTAGCGTGCTCGCGACAAAATTCTCGTGAGCGACCCAAGAGTTCTCGTGAAATATGGTGCAAAGCGGCTTAAAAAAATTTTTAGTTATAAATTTTTATAAATATTATTATAGTGAGGAACTGGGTGGCGGTGGGGGCGGGGGGTGGGTGCATCACACAAAACCAAAAAAATCAAAACAGAGGCTGGCATCGCACTATGTCATAGGGGTGGGTGGGGGGGGGGTGTTTTTGTGGGGGGGGGGGGGGTGGGCGGAGGGTATTTTTGGGGAGAGGCCGAAGACGATCTTTGATTGGAGACATCTCTTCTTTTTTCTCTTTAGCTCTTTCTTCCTTTTTCGCCTTTTTTCCCCTTTCCCCTCCCCCTCTTTCTTCCTCCCCCCTCCGTCCCTCTCCTCCTCCTCCTCCGCCCCTCCTCCCGTCTTCCTGTTCCTCCCCTCTTTTCTCTTCTTCCTCCCCTAATCTCCTCCTATGTCTCTTCTTCTCTTCCTCTAACCTTTCATTTTCTTTTCTTTTTTTTCTTTATTTTTTTTTTTTTTTCCTTCTTTCGTTCTTCCTTTGATCGTTTCAGTATTTCTTTTCTTTCTGGTTTTTTTTTTGCTTTTGTGGGGCTTTTGCGGCTTTTTTTGCTTGCTTTTGCTTTGTTTTGCTGGGCTTTCTTTTTTGGCTCTTTGCTACTTGGGCTTGTGCCTTTTGCCTTGCTTGTCAGTGGTTTGCCTTTCTGGCTTCTCTTCTCTTATCTTTTTCATTCTTCTTCTTTTCTTCTTTCTTTCTCCCTTCTTTCTTTTCTTTTCCTTTCTTTTTTTTCCTCCCCTCTTTTTGTTTTTCTTTCTTTGGTCCGTCGTCATCGTTTTTCCCCTTCGCCCCTCCCCCCCCCCCCTTCATCTCCCTCTGTGGTGTGGTGTGTGTGGTGTGTGGTGGTGTGTGTTTGTGTGGTGTGTGTGTGTGCCGCGCGCGCGCGGCGCTTTCGTTATTGTTGTAATCTCACCACTTAAGAAAAGCACATAAGTCTCGGGGAGGGGTAATAGTTAGCGTTATGAATATATAGAGGTGAGGTCACGATCTAGTTGTGTGGGACCCCTCCATAGGGTGCTCACAGTTAATGTCAGTTCATCTGACTACACTTGCTGGCATGTTTTGATTGATTTTTGATCACCATTTTGTTTGGGTTTGTTTTGATCTCGTTACTTGAACCAAAGTGAAGAACGTTCAAGAGTATGTCATGTGCTGTGCAAGACAAACAACCACACACAAAACACAAAAAAAAAAAAAAAAAAAAAAAAACACGGATGTTGATAATCAACACAAAAAGCAAGGCAAACATCATAGTCCGTCTCATGTATAGGGCTGAGATCATCTGGGACACACACACACACACACACACACACACACACACACACCACACACACACACACACACACACACACAAGAAGAAAGGGAAGGGAAAACACACAAGGAAAACGAAAAAAAACGAAAAAAAAATCACGCATGCCAAACCAGCAAACTCAGCTTATGGAATGATGAAATCCGTTATATCTTTTCTGCCCATGGTTTAATGTTTAACCAAATCAAACAAACTTCATGCTTTGATGTTTACACATGAAACAAACCCTAAAGAGAAAAAATCACCGTTCCGCCGAACGAAAGAGAGAAACAAAAGTACAGGACCAAAACGAAAACGAAGATCGAACAATCCCTTATCGCCTGAAACTGGACGCAAAATGGACGTGGCTCCTTCGCCTTCCGTCTGCCCATGTAGTCACCCCGCTCTGAGTCCCTACCACCACCATTCAAAAGTTAGGAAAAAAACAAGCAACAACGCAACAACAACAACAGGATTCCAGTTTTCTAGAAAAAATGGACGAAACCCATTCTAAAATGCTAGAAAAGTGTCAGTTGCTTTTTAAAAGAAGATAATGCTGACACTGTGGGGGAGAACATTCCTCACAAACATTGGTTCCCTTCCCCTCTTCTATCGTCCAGTTAAGGCTGGACAGATTCCATTTGATGATAGTACGTGTGCTATACTATCCCCACATGGTGGGTGTTGTGTGGGTGGGGGACAGACAGAGACAACGGGGGATAAAAGAAGGAAGGTGGTAGACAGATATTACTGCGTGTTGGATGGGGGATATGAGGGAGGGGGCTTGCTGAAAATTAACAAACAAACCTAGCGTTCAGTGCACACGACCACGGGTCGAACCCTGGTCATGTGACTGAACAATGAGGGTGTTGTACACCGATGGGCAAGGTGTGTCTGCCCCGGTCCCGGTTGAGTGTGGGGTTGTTGGCGGCAATATGGATAGCCTCCTTCACCCCACGCTGAAACCATCTATTGTCACGGTCGAGAACGCTGATGTTGTCATAATCGAACTGATGTTGCTGGGCGTGTAGGTGGGATAATCATTTCTCGTTTCTAATAGAATTCATGTGTCCATGAGTCTGTTGAAAAATGTAATGGAGTGGGCAAGATTTTTTTTAAGTGCTTTGTACGCTTTGAGTTATGACTGTATTGAGAATTTTTTTGTTGTTGTTAGTATCCAGTCCTAAAAACCAATAACACTAATCTTAAAACCAGATACCCCGCGATCCATAATCGATCAAAACGGAAACGAAAAACCAGTTACTTCCCTTTTTCTTTTCACAT
>JADBJO010003069.1:265000-267927 GCA_016801955.1 Conus betulinus
TCATCATCATCATCATCATCATCATCATCATCATCATCATCATCATCGCCACCACTATCACCACCACACCGCCATTGCCACAACCACCACGACCATGCTTACCCCTTCTCCTTTCTCTTCTTCGTGTTCCTAATTCCTTGTTCTTATCATCATTCTTTGTTCTTTTCCTCCTCCCCCGCCTCTTCGTCTTTGCTTCTTTCTTTGCCCCTCGACTTCTATTCGTCTTTCCTCCTCTCTCCTCCTCCTCCTTTCCTCCTAGCTCCTCCTCCGTCCGCCTCTTTTCTTCTCCGCTAGCTTCCTCCTACTTCTACGTCTTCTTCTTCTTCTCTCTTGTCTTCTTCCTTCTTCTTTTCTTCTTCCTTCTTCTTCTCCCCTCTTCCTGCTCCTCCCTCCCTCGTCACTTCTACTTTCTCTTGTCCTCCTTCTCCTTCTCCTCTCCTCTCCTCCTCTCCTTTCTTTCCTCCTCCTCCTCCTTCTTCTTTTCTTCCTTCCTTTCTTCTTCTCTTCTTTCTTCTACTCTCTCCTTCTCCCTTCTTCCTTCTCCTTCTCTTCCTCCTCTTCTTCTTCTTCTTCTTTCTACTTCTTCTTCTTCTCCTTCTCCTCCGTTCTTCTTTCTCCTCTTCCTCCTTTCTCCTCCTCCTTTCCTTACTCCATCCTTCCTCCTCTCCTCCTTTTCCACCTCTTCCTCCTCCCCTCTCCTCCTACTCTCTCCTACTCCTCTCCTCCACCCTCCTTGCTCTCCTCCTCCCCCCTCCTCCCCTCCTCCTTCCTCCTCCTCCTCCTCCCTCCCCTCCTCCTCTCTCCTCCGTCTTCTTCTTCTTCTTCTTTTCTTCTTCTTCCTCTTCTTCTTCTTCTTCTGTCGTTTACGTGATGCGGGAGGCGGGGGGCTCTCTCTATGTCCAAAGCCTATCACCAAATCAGGGTCTCTACAAACACACCCCAACGCGCTGTAAAGGACAAAATTAATAATGCTCTTTTTTTATTTCCCCCCTTCGCACTCAGACAAGCACACACACACACACACGCACACACGCAACGCGCACGCACACGCACACGCACTAGCACGCACACACGCACACCACCACACCCACACACACACACACGCACACACACACACACACGCACACAACACAGCACACACACACAACACACACAACACACACACACAACACACGACACACAGGGGATACACACACACATAGCACCCACAAGACCACACACCACACCATTGCAGACGGGGACAGGACATAGCGGAGAGATAGAGCTGAAGAATTGAGAGAGAGAGACGAAGGAGGGAGAGGAGAGAGACTCCTACAACTCACACACACACACACACACACACCACACACACCACAACACTCACGACATACACACACACCACACGCACGCACTGAATCACACACACACACACGCACACTCACACAGCACACCACACACACGGCAACACACACACGCACCCACACGCACACAACGCAAGCAACTCACGGCTGCATGAAAGAAGAGAGATGAGAGAGAGATAGAGAGGATAGAGAGAGAGAGAATGCAATGTGGCAAATGACAAGCCTAGTGCTAAATGAATAAACGTATGCATCAAAAGATGATTATACAAACAAATAAATAATGCAGGCATCCCCACCCAGAAGCAACTAACTGACATCAACATGAAAATAAGCAAGCAATTAAAAACAAAGCAGCTTTTCAAACACCAACAACAACACAACAACACCAAAACTATAATAGCCACAACAACAAAAAACAAGCATGCAATGATGAAACGCAATCTTATTAGACATTAATAAATTAGAAAAAGATCGTGAACACAAAAAACAACTGAAAGCAACAACAACAAAAGTATTACATTGTGCACAAGGCACCTTTATGTTATTCCAGTGCGAATAACAAATCAAGTAAAACCAACCCTGGACACACGGAGATTTACAGATTATGCTTCTCTCTCTGCTCTCTCTCTCTCTCGCCTCCTCCATCTCCGTCTCTCTCTCTCTTCTCTCCTCTCTCTCGTGGTCTCCTCTCTCTCTCTCTTCTCCTCTTTCTCTCTCTCTCTCTCCTCTCTCTCTCATCTGGTGTGTCTCTCCGTCATCTCTCTCTCCATCACCTCTCTGTGTTTGTGTGTGTGTGTGTCCAAGTCCTGTTTGTCTGCCCGTGTGTTGTGTGTCCTGGTGTGTCCGTTAAGAACGTCCACATGCCACGTTGCAATGTCTTTCTGCTCCCTGTCATCATTGTGTCTTTGCCTACCTCTCTCTCTGTCCCTCATGTCCCCTGCTCCGGGGGGTGTTTTGTCTCTCCACAGACCTGCCATCTCTCCCCCCCTTGTCTTGTCTGCTCTGTCTCTATCTACCTGTGTCTGTGCTCGCTCTGTCCTACTCGTCCGTCTCGCTCCTCTCTCACTCTTCCTCCGTCCGTCCGTCCCCTCTCTCTCAAGCTCCCCTCCCCTATCTCCTCTCCTCTCTCTTCCCTCGCTCGGCTCTCATCTCTCTCTCTCCCTCTGTCTGCTCCTCTCTCTCTCCTCTGTCTGTCGGTTATTAATCATAGTTCAAGTACAAGAGAGTAACCCCCAGGTCGACACAACTCACAAACTATGAATACAGAATAATCCAGCTACAAAACATACTAGCAATTCTGAGTTTTGTATATGGGGAAGGTGGAGGGGAGGGGAGAGGAAAACGAGTTAGAGAGAGATAAGAGAGAGAGGAGAAAGATGGGGGCTCCACCGCCTACCTGACAAACGTACCAGACAAAGAAACTAATGAAAAAGCAGCAGATGGCCCAACAAGGACAGATGCGAATAGACACAACGATTAGAGAAAAGCAGATCCAGGTACAAACAGAAACAACGTAGACAGAACTTACCGACCGACAGAACACGAGACGGAAAAGAAAACATGCAACAAGTACAGGCACGACACAGG
>JADBJO010003070.1:7500-10000 GCA_016801955.1 Conus betulinus
TGTGGAGGGTCAGTTAAAGACACAGTGGGTCGGTTCATTTAATGATACTGTCTGTTCACTTACGCGGATGGTCCAGGATATAGTCAGCGGACCGTTCATTTAGTAATAGACTGTTTACCTACGTGAATGGTTAATTGAAGACACAGTCAGTGGGTTGGATTATTTAGTGATATAGGCTGTTCATCTATGTGGATGGTTGCTGACACAGTCAGTGGGTCGGTTTATTCAGTAATACTATAGCCTCTATAGACAGTTGTTAGTACACTGAGTGGGTTGGTTTGTTAGTGATATAGTCTGTTCACTTACAGGGATGGTTACTCACATCCAATAGGTCGGTTCATTCCGTGATATAGTCTATTCACATATGTGGATGGTTGTAGGCATTCAGTGGGTCGGTTCATTCAGTAATATAGTCTATTCACATATGTGGATGGTTGTAGGCATTCTGTGGGTCGGTTCATTCAATAATATAGTCTATTCACATATGTGGATGGTTGTAGGCATTCAGTGGGTCGGTTCATTCAGTGATATAGTCTATTCACATATGTGGTTGGTTGTAGGCATTCAGTGGGTCGGTTCATTCAGTGATATAGTCTATTCACATATGTGGATGGTTGTAGGCATTCTGTGGGTCGGTTCATTCATTTTGTGATATAGTCTATTCATATATGTGGATGGTTGTAGGCATTCTGTGGGTCGGTTCATTCAGTGATATAGTCTGTTCACATATGTGGATGGTTGTAGGCATTCTGTGGGTCGGTTCATTCAGTGATGCTGTCTGTTAGCCTATGTGCATGGCTGTAGAAATTGAAAGGGTCGGTTTATTCAGTGACATAGTCTGTTCACCTATGTAGATGGCTGTAGAGACTCACAATCTCACAGTGTCAGTCCACAATTCCTAAGAGACATTTCCAACAGCTGACGGAAGCTATTGGTTTATATCAATCATATGGAAGTTTCCCGATTTTGTTAAGCGCTTAGTTGGATTCATAAAGAAAAAAAAAGAGACAGAGATGTGAAACAAAACCAAAGAGAAGCAACCCACTCCTTTTTTTAGCTTCTTTCGGTTACCATCTCTCTTCATTGTCATTACAAACCAGATAAATGTTATCTGTGGGTGCTAAACATATTTTTTTTTATCATGTTTTGACATTTCTCCATCACACAAAAAGCAACATCCTGAAACCATTTCTTGGGGTGTCGTCATTCATTTCTTATCTCGCCATTTTCTTCTTCGTCTTTTTTCACTAATAACCTCCTTCATTAATTTTTTTTATTCCCTTTCCGACACTGCAAATAACTTTTGACAGTTACGCTACTTCTTGTGGGAAAAGAATCAGTCGCCATTGTGCAGTGGCTAGCGTCACAGAAAAGCAGGCTAGGAGGTCGTGGGTTTGATTCCCACCACAGGCATGTGAACTTTTTCAGCTCCAACCAGGAGTTGGAGAGTGCTCTGGGTGCAAATGGGAAAACTGGAACCATGGATCGAGTTTCATTAACCTATCGATAGAGTCTCTAAGGATGTTGGTAAAATTTCCAGCACTGCGGGTGTTTGTATCTCTCGGGCCTGGTTGACCCTGGATATAATTATGAAAGGAAGCCCAGGGTACAGCCTTAAAAATATTGTCTCGGATCAAAATTGAACTCCATACGGTTTTCGTCACCTCATCCTTATCAATCATCACGCAAAGAAGCCTCAAATTCTGTGAGCCCTTCATGCTCTGCTCTCGTGGTGACCTCAAGTGTGATTTCCTCTCCACCTACACGCAATTGATGAGTTCGTGTGCAAGTGGTCGGCATCGACAAGTTCATGGGGACTGTCAGTGGACTGGTCCAGTGGCACTATCCGGAGGGGAGGGGGAAACACTTATACACACTGGATCAACGACTGAGCATTAACATCATAGCTCGGGACTTAATAGGTGATGTTCTGCGTTCTTTGAATAAGAACTGGTACCACTAAACACACTCGGCAGCAATGCAGTGTGTCCGGACTGTGGATGGGTTTTCTAGTGACGACTTGATGTTGACTGCTCTAAGTGGACTACTATATAGCTATGCTTGGGTTGTAACAGGACATGCCCGGATATGGTTGTGACAAAGGAGCTGAAACAAGCGGCCCCACACGATGACAAAACAGCAAGAAATGAGGCTGTAAAAAAAATCTCCAAACTGTGTTGTGTCAGAAAACAAAACTCGAACAAAAGCAGACAAAAGAACCGCAAGTTATGAGATTTATATATATATGCTGAACAATTAAATAGTGGGGAAACAACTGCAGGTTAACAATTCTTCCATCATTATAGTAATGACTTGACAAAATTTGAAAGAGAAAAAATTGAAGTAAACGGGAAAATGCATATCAAAAGTATGAAAACCCTTCACTAGCTGCACATGAAAACCCTTCACTAGCTGCATGAGGAAACTATCGCAATCCCTCTCGAAAACAGATCTATATGTATTGCCTGCTCCGAGGCCTTCCGTCATGCCTGCTCCGAGG
>JADBJO010003070.1:15000-22500 GCA_016801955.1 Conus betulinus
ACAAGACGAGTGCCAGAGTGTAGACATCAGAGCAAAGCGGTCTGTTGAGAACAGGAACGAATGTCAGGAATACGACCTTCTTCCCTCCCCCTCCCCCTTCTACTCCCACTTCCCACTTCTCCGCCTCCACTCCTTACCCCACTCCGCTCTCCTCTTTCCGCTAAGCCCTCTCCCATCCTATCTCACACTCCCCAACTTACTCCTGACCCCACCACCACACGCTCAGGTCAAGTGAATCTATCAATCTCCTACCGGCAGCAGATGTAGGTAGTTCGTGGGTTTTGTTTTTCAAGATGAGCTAGCATGTAGTCTGTCCCATTTTTCTACTTGCGGCCCCCTCCCCCCTTTCCCCCCCCCCCCCCGCCTCCCCTCCTTTCCCTCAGAGTGTGTTTTTAAAAGCAGGCTGGACAGTGATCTCATGCACACCGAGCCAGACAACAACTGTTCAGATCAGAGGTTGCCATGGCTCTGTTGTTTTTCTTTCCACTGTGAAGAACAAGTGTTGAAGTCTAAGAACTGCCTGTCCCCTTCGTCAATTCACTCAGTGCGTCTGTCTTGTGTTTTCTGTTCACCCACCTTTTGTTTGCTCTGAGCCATCTCATGAACTCCTTCAAATGCCCTCAGCTTACGTTGCAGATCCTGACTGATGTTGGAAATAGTCACCCTTCTCTTCTCATAACCCTATACAGCCAGCTGTCCTGATGGACCCAGCATGTGGCTAGAAGATCATCCATCAGAGAAAACCTGCGCCATCGTACAGTCTGCTTTGTGATGTTCTGCACACCCTGTCATGGTTGAATGTTTAATTCCAGTAATTTCAGACAATCTGTTATGGTCCAAAGCGTCATGTCGGTAATGCTAGACAAAAGTCTGGTATAGTTCAATGCATTATTTTGGTAAAAGTTATGCAGAGCCTGTTTGGTTCAACACGTGATCGGTAATCGTCAACACATTCCATTTTGGATACAAGCGTCATTTTGCTACATTTACCTAGTGTTATGTACAGCTTCATAGGGCTCAAAGCGTTGTTTCAGTAAAGTTATGGACAAGTCTTTTACTTTTACGGTTCAAAGAATGAAGCTTGCATGGAAATGGAATCTCAGGTCATTATGCCAACACGGCATAGGGGACAGAGAATCGGAGACACACTCATTTCTCAGCAAACTCAGGTCATCATGGAAGCAGGACACAGAGAACACACACTTTCATTCTTCATTAATTCTTAAGTTCAGACCATCAGGACATCAGACTATCAAAACGATACAGTTTGCGACAGTTCTTTACTCCTTTATAGATCAAGGTCATCGTGGCATCAGGGACATAAAGAAATTGAAACTGGAGACAGTTGTTCATTCTGTGATGACAGGCGAGCATGATGGCAATGATGATGCACAGCAATCAAGTTTATATGAGGAGCTTTTATGAATAATACTGCCACCCCCCAAAAATTAAAAATATAACTATTTCAACACCCCGGCATCAGCAGGCATAAGTTATGCAGACTGATCCAGTGTTGGCGTGAAAATGTCACCAACACTCAAAGGCACATTTGCTGAAGTGAACAACACTCAAAGATATACATAACCCGAACCTTTTACTTGTCAGTTGGTAGCACATCTGCTCTGTATAAGGGTCATTCAGTGGATTGATTCTTTCAGTGATATAGGCTGTGTTTATCTATGCGTGTGTAGACGGTTGTCAGTGGGTCGGTTCATCAAGGGGTGTGTTTATGAATACAGTCACTCAGTGGATTGGTTCATGCGGTGACATAATCTGTTAACGTACTGCAGTCACAGTCAGTGCGTCGGTTCAATCAGTGATGCTGTCTGTTTGCCTACGTGGATGGTTAAAGACGCATTAGTCTGTCGGTTCATTTAGTCATATAGTCTGTTCACCTATGTGGGCATCGCAGACACAGTGAGTGGGTCGGTTTTTATTCAGTGATGCAGTCAGTTCACCTACGTGAACAGTTCAGATTCACAGTCAGACAGTGCCAGTTCACAATTCCTAGGTGACCATTTCCAACAGCTGAAAGGAACTGTTGGCTCATTTCAAACCTATGGAAGTTAACAGAATTTGTTAAGCGTAAAGCTGAGGCCAAATAAAATAACAGAGACAGAGATGTGAACTAAAGACAAAGGGAAACAACCCAATCTTTGATCTGCTTCTTACTGTTCAAAACCCTCTTCATTGCCAATGCGGACAAATGAATGTTGTCTATGGATGCTAAACACAATATTTTTCTTGCTGTGCTTCCATATTTTTCTGGGCGCCACAAATAGGAACGTCTGGGAACTGTTTCTTTGGAAAGTCGTCCGTTCATTCCTTATCTTGCCATTTTCTTCTACTCTAATTTGTTTACCTCCTTCAGGTTTTTTTTATTCCCTCTCCAACACTGCAAATAACTTTCGGCAGTGCCACAGCTAATGTTGTGGAAAAGAACCATTTCCCAGGGCGCGCAGTGGCCAGCATCATAGACATGCTGGTTAGAGGGTCGTGGGTTCCATTTCCTCAAGAGGCTTGTGGACTTTATCGGTCCCGACTGTCTCCTACCCGGAGTTGCAGGTTGCTTTGAAGTCGTCGTCGTCGTCGTCGTCGTCGTCGTTGTTGTTGTTGTTGTTGTTGTTGTTGTTGTTGTGTGTTGTTGTCGTCGTCGTACCCTGGATAAAAGACTCCAGGGATCATCCAAACAGCCGAAGTACTTGAACACTATGGTACAAATGCATCAGCTGGGGATGACAACATTACGTGTGTGACCGTTTTTTGATTACCCCGCCATATGGGCCTCCACACTCCGACATCGGGTAATTTTGGAGACTGATAATGTTATGCTAGGACCTTGTCTGAAGGCAATCCCCGCATAACTCTGCAGAGCATAACAACATGTTGATGTAGCCTTGGTGTTCTAGCCTATGTCAATTGGCCTGACACAGTCTTAAGCCAAGGCGGGCTTTGAAGTCAAATTGTAAAAGTAGAACCATGGAGCGGATTTTCAGCCACCTGATTGGCGTGTCTCTACAGATGTCGCTCAAGTTTATTGACCAGCACTGAAGGTGACTGGATCTCTCAGGACTGGATGACCCTTGGATCTATTGTGAAAGGAAGCCTAGGATAAAACCTTATCCTGTAATCGCAGACCAACCCTGAACTCCACAGCGTGCTTGTCATTTTGCCCTCATCAATCATATAAAGAAATCTCAAATTCTGTGGCTCTTTATGCTCTGCTGTCGTGGGGTCCTACGATTTGATGTTTTTACCATCTCCAGGCCCTCGATGAGTTCATGTGCAAGTCGTTGATTTGGACAAGTTCATGTTCCGTAGCACGTCTTTACACGGCATTGGCTTTTGCCGGGGCTAGAACCAAATCTCCAAGCTCGGCAAAGGCGTGGAGCTAACTACTAGAATACAGTGGGTGACCATTTGACAGTGTAATGTGTGTCCAATGAACGAGGTCTCTTTGTGTTATCGGAATAGGAATGTCCACAGAACAAAGTACATAGTGTTGCCATTATGTGAGGGAGGGTTGAGTGCGTACACACACACACACACACACACACACACACACACACACACACACACATATATATATATATATATATATATATATATATATATATATATATACTACTCTCTCTCTCTCTCTCTCTCTCTCTCTCTCTCTCTCTCTCTCTGTGTGTGTGTGTGTGTGTGTGTGTGTGGTGTGTGTGTGTGTGTGTGTGTGTGTGTGTGTGTGTCTGCCTCTGTCTCTTTCTGTCTTTGTGTTTCTCTCTTTCTGGGTAGCTGTTTATGTCCTCTGTCTCTCTCTCTTCGTCTCTGTGTCTCTGTCTGTCTGTCTGTCTGTCTGTCTGTCTGTCTGTCTGTCTCTCTCTCTCTCTCTCTCTCTCTCTCTCTCTCTCTCTGTGTTTCCTTATCTGTGCCTCTGTGACTTTCTGAATGTCTCTTTTCCCTTCACATAAATATTATTGTTCAGTTAGCTAGATCACTGTCCAGATGTGATATGTCCCATTGCGATTAGCTGGGCAATGAGTGACATAAATTGAACACATGACTATCGATCTTTTCATCACACACACAGACACACATTCTCTCTCTCTCTCTCTCTCCTCTCTCTCTCTCTCTCTCTCTCTCTCTCTCTCTCTCTCACACACACACACACACACACACCACACACACACACACACACACACACACACACACACACACACACACACACACACACGCTTCTCGGTCGACACTTACTGGTCTAACTGTACAAGGTGGCTGTCTATTGCACGTGATTCAATCTGCATCTCATTTGTTCCCTGAGTCCCTCCATTTACCGAACTGTATCCCCGAACATCCACAGGGAAGAAAGGTCATTTCATCTGGCATTGCAGTCAGTCTGCCTCCGACCTACTACGACTCCTTAACCGGGCCACTGATCTCTGGAGCATTTTCCACACATGCGTTCGCTCACACTAGTTTTAAGCACGCGCCATGACCACCATGTTACCAGAAACCTGAACAGCCAGTGGACTCGGACGGAACCCAACCCTGTGGGTGAGCCAATAGTTTCAGTTTATGTCACACCACAATATTTCCATACGAAACACTTTCCAAAGACGAGCAACAGGGGAAAAAATGATTATTTCCAGTTACAAAAAAAAAAACACAGCAACGAAAGAGTGATCATGTTCAATCCCTGCTGATTAAATCAAGTCACATGATGGCATTCCTTACGGCAAAATATGTCGGGGTGGTAACCCGCTCTTTTGCCCTACCCCCTGCTCTCTCTTTATCATCCCCACCCCACTCCAACCACCCTCGTTCATTCCCTATTCCTCCCCGGCGGGCTTTAACCGCTGTTTTTTTTTTTTTTCGCCCTCCTCCCTTTTCTCGCTGCGTGCACAGTTCACATAATCAGCTGAGGAGAGAATGGCCAGTTTCTTTGATTGTTGCGTGTAAATGGCGAAGACCTTTTATCTCATTATGCAAGAGGTTTAAACGTTTTTTCCTTCGACAAATGCACTGTATTCTTAATCTATTATGCAAGAGGTTTAAAAGTACTTTTTTTTTTTTCTTCGACCATTGCACTGTATTTCAACCCTATTATGCAAGAGGTTTAAGAGTATTTCTTTTTTTTCCTTCGACAAATGCACTGCGTTTTAAACCTGTTACGCAAGAGGTTTAAAAGTATTTTTTCCTTCAACTAATGCACCGTATTTCAGACCTAATCCGCAAGAAGTTTAAAAGTAATTCTTTTTTTTTTTCGTCCAACCAGTGCACTGTATTTTAAAACCTTTTGTCCAGATGAATTCATTGCTCTGAGCCACCAACTGCTGTACAGGTACACAGAATTCATGATCAGGGTGCTCCCTTGGTTTGATTGTTGGTGCCTCTTTCTTTCCATCTTTCCATATTGTGCACCACAGGTCAAGCAACAATAGGATGATTCGAACCAAAACAAAGCTTTCATTTACGTAAAGAGTTTGAAGCAGAATTGTCCGAGTCTCTTCTGTTTTTTTGATTAACAAGCGAGGTAGGGTCACAGGTCTAGGAGCTGCGCCGTTCTTCAACTCATGATGCGGACTGCAAGAGATATCATTGGCCAGACTAAAGGACGTTGAGAAATGACCACTCAAAACAGCTTCCAAAAGTATTTGTTACGAAAGTATGTTGGATGGAATACACTGGAAACTCCGTGCAATGGGCATGTTTTGGTACAAAATGTTTCTTCTACGACGATTTTCATGTTTCATAGCCCTACAATTGATCAGAAAGGAAGTAGTGAGGAATGGTGCACGTGTCTTTCATAGGCTTACTCATGACGTCAAATAGAAGACATGTTTCTGTCAGACCGAAGCAGTCATGAAATAGCTCCGATGCTGTTTTTTTTCTACCAGAAAGTGTCAGACGGGAAATGCAGGAAACTTTGTGGTACACCTGCTTGGGCTCCAAACGTTATTCCATGACTCCACTGTAACATGATCCAAGTTTCTACACTGAAGTCTCATCGGATATAGATTAGTTCATTATTATATGTTGCACAGTATCAGCTGAGTTGTGAGGGTAGATCAATAATCACACGCATTGAGGATGAGAACTTTGAAAAAAAAAATGATTTGTAAATACTACAAGAACTATTCATGTGTGTGTGTGTGTGTGTGTGTGTGTGTGTGTGTGTGTGTGTGTGTGTGTGTGTGTGTGTGTGAGTGCGTGTGTGTGTATACGTGTGCGTGCGTGCGTGTGTGTGTGTGTGTGTGTGTGTGTGTGTGTGTGTGTGTGTGTGTGTGTGTGTGACAGTATGTTTTCTATGTTGGCATACTATGATCTTTCCTTGCTCACGATAAGTTATGAGGATGAATTGTAATTACAGAAAAAAATAATTACACAGATTAAGGATCAGAACTTTGAGAAAAGTGATTTTGTAAATACAACAAGAACTGCCGCCAAGGACATTGACAAACAAAGTACAGGACAAGACACGATGCATTTCGACCTCTTGGGTCTTCTTTAAGCAAAAAAAAAAAAGATCACATTTAACATTTAGGACAGTACAAACAAAGAACGAAGAGAGACTTATCTGATGTCCATGTGGTGTGCTGTGAAGAATGGTCGGCAACTGACCCCCACTCTTTCTAAATTTTGCTTCGTTCTCCGCCATCAGTCGCTCCATTTTGAAACAGCGAGAACTATTCATGTGTGTGTGTGTGTGTGTGTGTGTGTGTGTGTGTGTGTGTGTGTGTGTGTGTGTGTGTGTGATTGTGTGTGTGTGATCCATGTTGGCATATTTTGATCTTACCTTGTCCACGACTAATCTCTGCTGTATGATTCGAAAAGAAGACAATCCTTTTCTCATGCATACACTATTTCTGCTTTCCCTCTATACATTTCACCTTTCTTTACCTACACACACACAGGTCCCCCCCCCCCCCCCTCTCTCTCTCTCTCTCTCTCTCTCTCTCTCTCTCTCTCTCTCTCTCTCTCTTTCCCCCCCTCCCCCACAACCCCACACCCCCCACCCCAAGTCTTTTACCCAATCTTCTCTCCTGCTCCTGTCCTGTCCCACCTTTCTCCTGACAAGATGTCAGATATGGAATTGTCCAAAACCTGCATAATTCATCATACATCCAGGTCTCACAGACATCTAATCCGCAGGCGTCTGTCTGCCTGTTTCTGCTGCTGTTCTAAGGCATGCCACGACTAAAAAATAGAATCTCTTGGACACACCTTCTGTTGTCTCCCGTACCCTACCCTATCCCAGCCCCACCCCGCGCCTGTCTCTGCAGTATAAAGCGGAAGAGCACACAAAACAAAGATCCCCCCTCTCTCTCTCCCTCTCTCTCTGTCTCTCTCTCTCTCTCTCTCTCCTTTTCCTCCTCCTCGCTTTTTACTCTACCATCTTTCCTCGTGCCATATTCCTCGAACACAACTCACCCTCTCTCCCACTGTCCCTCGTTCAACTTCATTCACCACTTTGGCTTCACAAGGGAGTATTGCGCATGTTAATGTCTGTACTGG
>JADBJO010003070.1:27500-30000 GCA_016801955.1 Conus betulinus
AGCGCATTAGATGGATCTTGAAGCAAAGACTGAGGGTTTTTTTTTTTTATCTCTCCATGTAGCTTTTAGTTTTGCCACTACAGCTGCTGTTTGCATGGAGAGCTTAAAATAATAGGAAAGTTGCAACTTAAATTCTAAGACGTCTACTTCCATTGAATTTGCACTATATTTGAGAACTTGGAATATCAGGGACAGGGAGCATTATCTTTACGGCTGCAGTTGACGCAAAGTCAAAAACTGCCTATCAACACTGTTTTATAGTCATATCAATCAATGGTTTCACCACTTTTTTACGTGGATGTTATATAGGCTTACGGTGACCTTAAAACAACAGAAAAGTTGCAACTTAAATTCTAAGACATCTATTTCATTTGAATTTTGCACTATATTAATTCTAAGATATCTATTTCATTTGAATTTTGCACTGTGTTTGAGAACTTGGAACTCATCCAGTACCCGTGCAAAAATAAAGATCAGATGATTAGATTTTTACATCGTTGGCGTCATTTCAGACAGAGAAAAAAATATTCAAACAGAATATTAAGTGTACTGTAGGAATTTTTTTTTTTTCTCCGAAGAATGCATCTTTACATAAGACATTCACAAAAGAATGCGTAAGGAGAGAGATAAAGAAAAAAAATGAATGAAAATATACAAAATACTGGTCATAATTGAAACACCAACTTACGTTCCGAGGACTGTATGTAACAAAGTGTACTGTGCAATTTAGATTAAGGCAGTTTCTTTTTATTCATACGAATCGTTTAACTGTGTAAGGAATATCTCAGTTGAGACAGGCTTTGATTGTTGTCAGGAGACACACAAACTTCTCCAACGCCAGATTCTTTTTACAAAGATGCCCGTTCGTCTCTTCGAAAGAGTTAACGTTCTTGGCATGAAGTTCAAAGTATGCAAATTTGAAATACAGCTTTTTTCTATAAATAGTGGGGGGGGGGGGGGGGGGGGGGGAAAAAAGTTTGTGTTACATCTGTGCATATTTTTGGAAGACGGCTTTTCAGTGATAAAGAGCTGTTGTTTAAACGTGAATAAGTTTGTCGAAGTAAGTGAAATCATTTAACTTTGTGCATGTAAAAAAAAAAAGAAAAAAAAGAACGGTGGAAACAATAGACTGTCACTTGCGCAACAAATGCGTTTGGTGCGCGGTTTTCATCTTTTATGGTACTTTCATCGAACTGTTGATGATGTATGTCCTACGTGCCCCCAAATGGGTCACAGAATATGAATCTCTCTCTCTCTCTCTCTCTCTCTCTCTCT
The DNA here is from genome assembly GCA_016801955.1 of Conus betulinus. Classification (NCBI taxonomy): domain Eukaryota; kingdom Metazoa; phylum Mollusca; class Gastropoda; order Neogastropoda; family Conidae; genus Conus; species Conus betulinus. Next base: position 28,776 of record JADBJO010003070.1, read on the forward strand.
CTCTCTCTCTCTCTCTCTCTCTCTCTGTGTGTGTGTGTGTGTGTGTGTGTGTGTGTGTGTGTGTGTGTGTGTGTGTGTGTGTGTGTGTGTGTCGTGTGTGTGCGTGCGTGTATGTGCGTGCGTGCGTGTGTGTGTGTGTGTGTGTGTGTGTGTGTGTGTGTGTATATGCGTGCGTGCGTGTGTGTGTGTGTGTGTGTGTGTGTGTGTGTGTGTGTGTGTGTGTGTGTGTGTGTGTGTGTGTGTGTGTGAGAGCGCGCGCGCGCGCGCGTGTGTGTGTGTGTGTGTGCGTGTGTGTGTGTGTGTGTGTGTGTGTGTGACATCTCCACCCGATCTATTGTTACTGTGTGGTGGAAGTGGAGGGGGTGTGTCTATTTCCCTTTTTGTCCTCACCAGCCTGCTGATGACATCAAGCTTCCTGCCCTTTGTCAGGCCGTAGGAGAGGACGGGGGAGATGTATGGGGAGAAGCACTGACAATATGGAAATGTATGTGTGAATGTATGAATAAGTGTGTACGTGTGTACAGTATGTGTACATGTGATGCATGCGTGTGCCTGTCTGCTCGTACATGCGCCCGTGTATGTGTGTGTGTGTGTGTGTGTGTGTGTGTGTGTGTGTGTGTGTGTGTGTGTGTGTGTGTGTGTGTGTGTGTGTGTGTGTGTGTGTGTGTTCATTCTTTTTTGTGGGAATCAAACACATAAATGTTCCATCTCTCTCTCTCTCTCTCTCTCTCTCTCTCTCTCTCTCTCTCTCTCTCTCTCTCTCTCTCTCTCTCTCTCTCTGTGTGTGTGTGTGTGTGTGTGTGTGTGTGTGTGTGTGTGTGTGTGTGTGTGTGTGTGTGTGTGTGTGTGTGTGTGTGTGTGTGTGTGTCTCTGCATTCCCATCCCTGCTCATGAAAAATCTATATCTCTTCTGCCTTTCTTCCTGCATATATATCCCTTTGTTCAGCCATCCAGGAGGAAATGTGTACCCTTCTTTTTTCATCATCCCAGAGAAAATTAATGTGTATCGCTGTTTCCCTACTTCCTCGTTCAAACGAAAATGAGTTCTTCTTTCTCCTCGCCGTCCTACAGAAAATGTGTAATCCCTGATTTCTATCTGTCAAAGTGGATATGTGTATAACACCCATCACCATCCACCAGAAAATGTTTATCCCTGTTTCCTTACTATGAGAAGAAGAAATGTATATCTGTGTTTCCTCACCATCTGAGAAGAAATGTGTATCTG
>JADBJO010003070.1:35000-42500 GCA_016801955.1 Conus betulinus
TGCGGGTGGGAGGTTAATAAATCCTGGAGTTCTGGAGCTTCCTACTTTTATGCTGATGTTCAGTGCCAGCGCGTTTGAACTTGGCCCTGGCTCGGTGTGTCCATCAAAAAATGATAATAATAATAGTAATAATAATGATAATATTGATGATGATGATGATGATGATGATAATGATAATAATAATAATAATAATAATGATAATGACAATGGCAATAACAAATAATAATAAAATAACTATGATGAGGATAATTACAGCAATAGTAGTAATAGTGATGATGATGATGATAATGTGCGATATACATCACATAAGGCTCTAAGCGATTTACAGAAACAAACATCACTCTCGACATGCATACGTTCGCACACATAGCGACACAGCCTAGCTGTAAGCGATTTACAGAAACAAGCATCAATCTCGACATGCATACGTTCGCACACATGACGACACAGCCTAGCTGTGACAGTTACGTTCAAGTAGGATGTTTCAGACCAACAAGTGCGATGTTTCCGACTTTCTTTGTTTTCACTCAGTTCGCTCCCCTACTCTCCATAGTCAGACCTTTCAAAACAATTGTGGGTCGAGCCTCCGGTAGGCCTACAGCAAAGCCATCTCGGAACAGCCGCCATCTAACTCTGTGACCTGTCATTCAACGATTTTCTGACGTCAGAAAACGAGAGTGTCTTGGTTATTGCATGTTTCCATATATGGAAAACCCGACGTGTCCACAGAGCCAGATCGTGTGTGTGTGTGTGTGTGTGTGTGTGTGTGTGTGTGTGTGTGTGTGTGTGCGTGTGTGTGTGTGTGTGTGTGTGTGTGTGTGTGTGTGTGTGTGTGTGTGTGTGTGTGTGTGTGTGTGTGTGTGTGTGTGTGTGTGTGTGTGTGTAATGTAGAAAATTAATAACGATGATGGTGTGTGTTTTTTATATTGCTACGGTGCGTGTTACTTGCTCAGAAAAAGAGCCATTTTTCATTATTGCCGTTATACGTAAAGAGACATCTGATGTGTGACACACACACAAACACACACAGACACACACATGGACACAGACACACACAGAGAGAGAGAGAGAGAGAGAGAGAGAGAGAGAGAGAGAGAGAGTCTTTTCCTTTTCCTTATAGCGATGTGTGCGGTATGTCTGGAACTGCTTTGTGATGGTTTTGGAAGATGTCTGTGTCTCTACGACTTCCGTCTTCAGCAGCCTCCGTGGATGAATGGGTGGATGTGTGTGTGTGTGTGTGTGTGTGTGTGTGTGTGTGTGTGTGTGTGTGTGTGTGTGTGTGTCCCTGTGTGTGTGTGTGTGTGTGGTGTGAGGGTGGGATGAACTTATTTGTGTGTTGGAATCTAATCAAATTCAATTGTCATGAGTGGTACAAACGAGGAGGCTTTGGGATCGAGAACTTACAATGCGTTGGAATCAGAATCAAATTCATGATTTTCAACAAAATTTAGAAAGAGTGGGGGTTAGTTGCCGCCATGTTCTTGGCGGCAACTAACCCCCACTCTTTCAAAATTTTGCTTCGTTCTCCGACATCACGTTCGTTCCATTTGAAATTTTTAAAACAAAAGTTTGTCTCAGCATGTGGTAAAAAGCTTCAAGTAGCTTCAGTTGATTTTTTTTTTATAAAGCATTTGGTTTTACAGGCAAAATAAGCTTTTAGAAAACTACGAGAACTATGATATAAAAGAGAACCCGTTGTGAAATCTTTGAACAATGTATGAATAACTGGTAAGTGACGACGGATATTTTTTAAGATGACAACATTCTTATGTCTGAAGTAGATAGATAAGCAGCGCACATAACCTTTTTTTTTACATCAAGTTCTCGCCATCGACAGTAGCTACACTAGTGAAAAGGAATACAGATCATCAAACCATGTTAAAACGAAGAAGGTGAACAAACAGCAAAATGAATGTTTTGGTATACCCTCAAGAAACGACAAGCCTCGGGCAAAAACACCGCACGGTACATACATGGAAACCAAAGGACAGGTCGAAGGAGATAGAGGTCCAACGACGTTCTATGCTGAGTCAAAAATTGAAATTGGTATTCACGTGGAGTTATTTGTGCTGCTTTTTGCGGATGACAGTGTCTTACTTTCTTTTCCAGGTCTTACTGGTCTTCAAAACCTGCTGAACCTATTACAGACATGTTGTATAGATACAAAACTAAAATGTTAGTAGAGATGCAATTAGATTTATGGTCTTAAGAAAGATGGTTTTCCCGATAAAAAAAAAAAGATAAAGAATTGTTCTTTGATTAGGTAAACCTAGAAGGGCGAACAAACACAATTTGGGTTCCTTTTTCTCTGGTAAACTTAGTCATGGATTAATTTCATTGCGAAAGAAAGAAAGCTCTGCTTACTTTGATAAAGGGAAATTAATAATTGTATCTATCTAGAGATCGTTGATGTCAAAACAAAATTGATGACATTCTTTTAGATTTTTGAGTCCAAATCGCCTAGAATCTTAAAAAGTTAATGTGAGGGCAGACCGATGTTTATTGCGTGATCCTTTGGAGACGTTTTTGAAAAAATGATGCATGGGGACCTGGTAAGGTACCTATTGCATATTAACCATTATCAGGATTTGCAATCAAATAGTGGTGTTAAGTTCCTTAGGATGGAAAGGTACTGCTTTTCTTGTCGAATACACGAAATGCTGTGAAGTCTTGACAGTTAAAAAAAAAAACCGAAATGGTGGGTATCAAACATATCCGTACTGTGAGTTCAGCTCTATTAAATTACAACAGGATCTTAGCAATTCTCATGGACTCTAATGTTATTTCTAGGTAACAATCGATATAGATGTGTTTCTAGAAGAAATGGCAGAGGTTATCATAATCATATGATACGAATTTTACTCATTATTTACAGTAGTTTTCAGCAACAGATGTGTCTTTGTAAAATTTTTGTGTACTACTTCAAGCGCTCTCAATATGCCAGATTCCATAGTCTACCAAAGAGCAGTAGCCATCACAGGTATGTTGCATGGATACAAAGACAGACACAGGAGCCACTGTGGTGTCCATGTCTTGCACGAGTCTCCTGGTGCCTGCAAAGTATTTTTCTGTTTGTCTAACCTGCCGGACACTTACTTGAGACGTGGAGTCTTTATAACGTGTGTATCCGATGTTGTGCATGAGTATACACACGCAAGGGTTTCAGTTCCCATTGACTTCGGAAAATGGGGGGGGGGGGGATACACTTCATGCTTCCTTCCCCAGACCTTGTTGTTTCATGTTTGTCGTTTTCACCAATATACGCTGCCTAATGTACTAAATACGTTTTTCTGTGCTGACCAGTCTGATGTCAGTGTGCACCAGAATCATATGGGTCTGATAGCAGAAACATTAAGTGACTAGAAGTTCGGGCGACATGTAACATCTCTTTTTATGTACCATTTTTTTCTTCTTTTTTTTTCAAACACAAATATTTTTGTCATGTCTTGCTGTGAAGATTCGACCCTGCGGCCCTCAGACTGAGAACTAAACGCTGTAACCACTGGACCTTTCGCATCGATCTTTTTTTTTTTTTCTAGATGATCGGAGACCAGCCCATCAGAGTTATCTGATGTAAGGTCCCAAGCAGCGCAACAGGACAACGATGAGCAGTCACTGTGCTGTCAGTCAGAACGTGCAAGACCGCAGCACAGAGGTCTGAATCGACAGACCTTTCATTACCAGTCGTCTGGCTCGTCTGACTTTGCGCCCAGGATCCAACAGTGGATTCCAGAATGGAAGTGGCGTAGCTGTCTGGCCCAAGGCACAATAGTTCCAGACTTTCTTTCTCGGGTTTTTTTTTTTTCTCTGGTCTTCCCAGAACACATGGGTACACCTGATATGTCACTGAGTTTGATTTCTGATAAAGCAGTGACATCAGCATCGGCGACATTCAATGTTGTGTGGACGGGATGTGAGTTGTGTGTGTGTGTGTGTGTGTGTGTGTGTGTGTGTGTGTGGTGTGTGTGTGTTGTGTGTTTGTGTGTGTGTGTGTGTGTGTGTGTGTGTGTGTGTGTGTGTGTGTGTGTGTGTGTGTGTGTGTATGTGGGTCTAGTCTGTGTCTGGTCTATGTGTCTGTGTGTCTGTGTATGTGTAAGAGAGATACAGAGACAGAGAGAATGACAGACAGAGACCAGAGAGAGAGAAAGAGAGAGTTTTTCCTCTAAAATACTGATTACTTTTATTATATTAAATGTTTGATTTTATTCCAGCAAAGCCAAAGGAATACACAAAATTGGCTGTGTTCACTAAATCGACTTCACCATTTGAACTGAATGAGAAGGTGGAAGACGACTGGATTTTTTGTCTCGTCATTTAAAAAAAAAACCACTACAGTATTTCTAGTTGCATTGAAAGAAAAGGCAATGTGGTTTAGAGACTAGTCTTACTGGACACAGGCATTACATACATTCACACTCGACATGATCGAACGTCCCGATATTGCACTTCATGTCTCATAGCAATGTTGCTCTTTATGTTGCTTCCACGGTCTAACAGCCTCAAACTATCCCGTATCCCCCCCCCACACCCCTCCACACACTCCCCCACTGCCCCCGGATCATTGGGTCTAGTCCAGATCGACCCTTCTACCTCCCCTCTCCCATCCGCGGTTGGAAATTATCTCCCTTTTGAATGTTGAAATGAAGTTAATACAAACCGAATGTTTCGTTTTGCTCTGTTTTTTGTTTTGTTTGTTTTGTTCGGGAGGCAAGCCTGTACTTTTTTGCCTCCCATCCGCGGTTGGAAATATCTGCCTTTTAGAATGCTTTGAAATGAAGTTAATACAACGGAATATTTCGGTTTTGAGTTTGGTTTTGCTCGTTTTTGTTGTTTGTTTTGTTCGGGAGGCAAGCCTGTACATTTTTTTGCCTCGTTTCACCTCCACAGACCTTCACTCCCGTGTGCTGAAGGAAAGCTGCTGTCCCTCTTCAGGTCCTCCAGGGCGGCCGTACAGTCTGAATGACATCCAAGGTGGTTTGGTGTTGGTCAGACCCTGTCCCTGGCAGCGGGCATGATGCGGGCAGCTTTGGGGCGGGGAGGGGGGGGGGTAGTCTTCTGGTATAGGTCTGTGACCAGCAAGACTCTCGCGTGACTGTCCAACACCAAACTCTGTGTGAAAATGAAGTCTCTAATGATTCTCCATTCCACTTCAATGGACGCCCAGGGTGGAGGAGTCTTACTGTATTGAAATGCCTCCTTGTTAAGATGGGACTGATGAACTGGCCAAGAATGCCACCACCAGAATCGGGCAGGTTAACCCTCACACCGATCTGAATTCAGCTGTTCAGATGTCTGCCAAAGATGGGAAACATGCAGGCGGATAAACAAACTCGTTGAGATCCGTCCGAACTTTTAAAATGGTTTACTTTATTTACTGTCTGTCACAGGTGTGGCGGCAAAGAAGAAACACGTTCTGACAGATTACACAAAGCCATTCCTTTTGACGACCACAAGTGTCTTTGAAAAGTGTAGGAGCTACCGTGGTACTTTTGACCGTGATGCACGATTCACTATAAACACACTTCTTCTAGAGCTCTGGGACCTTCCTATGATGTCAAAAGTACTTGTCATTTTACAGCGATTCCATGAAAAAAAACTTTTGTTTTATAGACTGTTTCCCCATACTGTGAAGCCGCGTTTTTGTTTGTTTAGTTTGTTAGCGTTCTGAAAGAGATGAACATTTTTTTATCTGAGATTTTTTTTTTGAAAGAAAGAAGTTTTGTAGCAATTTTTGCGTGGTTTTAAGAAATTCTGGTAATTTGTTCACAACTGTTTAAGGCCATTGACTTGACGATTGTGACAGTCCGTGTATTTGGCCCCTCGTGGTTGGCCTGGGCTGTAAACAACATGAATTTGAAAACACCACAACCATGTGGCGAGGGGAGACGGAACAAGGGGGTGGTGGAGAGGTCAGGGCTTCGCGGTATTGACAATTGTCCAACAGTGCACTGTGTTGGAACGAGGCAAGGAGTCGTTCGGGACTGCCTTGTATATACCTCCTCACCCCCCCCCCCCCCCCCCAGTTCCTCCCCTCACTCCCCTCAATCCACTGAAATTTTATTTCAGTTTCAGTAGCAGGGTGAGGTCAAATTTTTCCTGGGCCAGATTTTTTTTTATTCCCTGGAGAAAAATTCCAAGCTAACCCAGCATGACATTCATATATCTACCCAGGTTAAGGTTCAACCAGGGTGTCTATGGGCTGATGGGATGAGGGGTTCGAAGGGGACGGTTCTGACTACGTTTAAGTCTACTCCCAGGACGGGTATGTGTGCCGTGTGTGGGACGGGGTGGGGTGGGGGTGGGGTGGGTGGTGGAAGTGGGGACCAGGGATAGCCTCTGAAGACCTTGGGGGTTAATCTGGGCCGTTAGAATTGACCACGGGGGTGGTAAAATCAACTAGGGAATGAAAACGCTGCTACAGAAGCACTTTAACGGGCAACAGCGCACAATGCTGGCCTACTCTTTGAGTATCCTCATGCCACGCTACGTATATCTTTTTTTGTTTTTATTTATCCCTTTTTTTCAGTCTTCGCTGAAGAAAAGGTTCTTTTCTTTCCAGCCATCAAAAGTGGTACAAACTGAGGTCACAATACACCAATAAACAACACATATTGTAACTACAGCAGCGCTAGCCAGACTAAGACCCATGTGCAATGACAGAAGAAACGTCACAGTCACTTCCAACATCCAGACTGATGCGCTCCCTGGTTATTGTCATTTTATTGTTTTCATGCCTGTGAGAACGTGGACTCTTGACAGCTGATTTTGTGAGAAGGATTCAGGGCGTTAGAGATGAGATGCTCCGCGAGATCCTTGGCATCTTATACAAAGACCACATTACCAGCCTGGGGGTCCGGACCAGGATAAAGCAAGCCATTGGCCCTTACGAGGAGCTGTTGTCCACAGTGAAAAAGAAGGAAAATGGGATAGTATTGTCATGTATCAAGACCAACAGGACTTACCAAAACGACTCAACAAGGAACAGCGCGAGGAGGCAGGAGAGAGGAAGAGAGAAAAGAAAGAGATGGGAGGACAATATCAGTGCATGGACTGGTCTCCACACTCAGCAGCTGTTTAAGAGCGTCTGACAAACCGGGAGGAGAGGAAGCTGGTTGCGAAGTCTGCTGTTGTGTCCCAACAGTGTTCCAGACTCCGGGATATATGAAAGGTGGTGTGATCGTAACTAAATCAAAATTCCTACATAAGAATTAAAACCTGCTATGATTATGTCCATGAAGAACTCTGTCTGTCTCCGTTCGTGTCTGTCTGTCCTCTGTCTATATCTCTGTCTGTCTGTCTCTCTCTTTCTCTCTCTCCCTCTCTCTCTCTTTCTCTCTCTCTCTCTCTCTCTCTCTCTCTCTCTCTCTCTCTCTCTCTCTCTCTGTCAGGTAATGTTCTGCACGTATTATTTTTCCTGTTGTCAGCTAATTGTTGTTTTTGCACTTGTAGTTGTATTCTTGTTTGCCTGCCCCTTCATGAGATGTAATGGCCTATAATAAA
>JADBJO010003070.1:52500-55000 GCA_016801955.1 Conus betulinus
TGGTAGTTAGGCTTTAATACACAGTAACTTATAATTTCCATCGGTTAGGGATTGAATGGGCAGGGGCTATGCTGATAATCATTGTTGTTGTGTTTAGCTCTGCGTGGAGAACTGGTTCACTGACAGCTTTAGTGGCATGTGTTTGAATACTACATGACTTGTTGACTTTTGATAGCTATAGGATTCTAAGTGTGATACTACATTATTCTCGTCATTTTCATCATCATCATTATCATGTCGTTCCTACTGCTGCTAAGATCGGCGGAGATTTTTCTCGATTGTTTGTTTTTATTTTACCTCCTGCCTGTTCATCTAGCATGATGACAGAAAGTTCTGTAACTAAATGATATGATCATCATCGTGCGTTCATCATAACGATAGTTATCGATCAATATAACGGAGCAAGGAAACAGAAGCAGAACAAAACAAGATGGAAGTACCAGCACACTATGTCGTTTTTGCTTCTGTGAATTCTTGGTTCTTATTTTAGGCGAAAACATCTTCAATAATTGTGACAACACCCACTGAGATACACATACATCCGCATATTCTCCTACCACCCTTCTGCTCTGCCGAGCAAGCATCCATACATCCGCGCGCGCGTGCGCGCGCGCGCGCACACACACACACACACACACACATCACGCGCACGCACGCACACACACACACACACACACACACACACACACACACACACACACATCAAGCGCACGCACGCACGTACACACACACACACACACACACACACACACACACACACACACACACACACACACACACACACACACACACACACACACACCGAGCACTCACCGAGTCACTCTCACAGAAAGAGAGACAGAAAGAGAGACAGACAGACAGACAGACAGACAGACAGACAGTGATTCTGCTTCTTGAGTTAAGGATATGGAAACAAGGATGCTATATATTTGGGGCGCATCAATAGAACCTGGCAAGGAAGCATGGAAATCAGTTTCCATTCAGATACAGAGAGAGACAGAGAGACAGAGAGAGAGAGAGAGAGAGAGAGTGAGTGAGAGAAAGAGAGAGAGAGAGTGAAACAGTCCCAGAGACAGACAGACAGACAGACAGACAGGCAGGCAGACAGACAGAGACAGGACGAGAAACAGAAAGACAGACAGAGACAGATGGGACAGACAGGCAGACAGACAGACAGAGAACACACACACACACACACACACACACACACACACACATGTATATATATATATATATATATATATATATATATATATATATATATGTCTTCTATCTATAGATCTGTCTTTGAGAGGGATTGTGATAGTTTCCTCATGCAGCTAGGAAGGGTTTCATATTTATGATATACATTTTCTCATTTACTTCATCTTCATTTTTTTTTTTTCCCCTCTCAATTTCAAATCTTTGCCAAGTCATTACTATAATGATGGAAGAATTGTTAACCTGCACATGTTTTCCCCCACTACTTAATTGTTCAGCATTATATTGTTTGGTCAATCAGTGGGTGGTTGCATCTCTTACGAGATCCAAGGAAAGGTTGTTCTGCACAATTCTTAGCCGCTGACAATGCTTGGGTTATCGAACAGCAGAGTTGACCACTCAGACTGTTCCGTATCTTTTGATCTCCCTTGCGTCCTTAAATGGATCCTCAAGCATAGGCTCAAAGATTGTCCCTTACATTTTATATACTGTTTGCGTAATATTTTTAGTTTTCAACAAGTTTTTTTTCCTCTCCACATTTTCGTTTTCTTTAGTTCTACTACCTTTCGCTGGCTGCTTTGGGATGCTGTTGGATTCTTTTTCGAACCCTTGGCGGTCGGAACACCACAGAATTATGGCTGTGGTGTGTCTCTATCTGACGCCAAAGAGCACAGACACAATCAACCGTGTCTCCCTGATGAGTTCGAATCAGCGGACGAAAGGCCTCGGAGCAGGCGATACATATAGATCTGTCTTCGAGAGGGATTGTGATAGTTTCCTCATGTAGCTAGTGAAGGGTTTCATATTTATGATATACATTTTCCCATTTACTTCATCTTCATTTTTTTTTTCCCTCTCAATTTCAAATCTTTGCCAAGTCATTACTATAATGATGGAAGAATTGTTAACCTGCACTTGTTTTCCCCCCTACTTAATTGTTCAGCAATATATATATATAGAGATAGAGAGAGATAGAGTGTATACATATATATATATAATATATATATATATATAGAGAGAGAGAGAGAGAGAGAGAGAGAGAGAGAGAGACAGACAGACAAACAAACATGCCAAGAGGCTATTTTTTTTTAGACTGCAATGATGGGGGATGGTGAAGGAGGCAAGACAATCCATTCCAATCAGAATGCTGGTACCAGGGCCAAACACTTGTCTTGTCTGACAGACCTGGGAGATACAGCCAACGAGCGTGCGAACGAGAGAGAGAGACCGACCGAGAGAGAGAGAGAGATGGGGGGGGGGGGGGGGGGGGGGCGCGGACAAACAGACCGAGACAGGCACA
>JADBJO010003070.1:70000-72500 GCA_016801955.1 Conus betulinus
ACATCTGTTAGTGACTTGAGTACCACCAACGTCAGTAAATATTTGCCGTGCCACCCCCCCACCCCCCCCCCCCCCCCCCCCCCCCCCCCCCCCCCCCCCCCCCCCCCCCCCCCCAACTCTCTCCCCACCGTCGTGTCTTCGACAGAAGACTCCAACACCTATTGATTCAGATTCAGATCCTAAGAACATATCTCTTTGTCATACTGGGACTGATTGATTGATCCCATAATCATACTGGGACTGATTTTAATCATTTTAAGATTTCTGATGTAAGAAAAGCAAGAAATTGAGTTTTCATTTTTTTTCCCCGCAGCCGGAATAGCTCAGTTGGTAGAGCGCCGGAATCGTAATCTTGGTGATCCTGGGGTTGCGGGTTCGAACCTCCGCCGGGGCGTTTCGGTACAGGGGGATTTTTCCCTCGGAGTTAACATTGGTTCTGACTCCATTTCCCATACAGTCCTTCGAATGAGACTATAAACCGAGGTTCTGTGTGTGAACGCATGCATAACATCTTGCACACACGTAAAATCCGATCACCAACATTCGGAAGAGTAGGCCAGTTTGGCCGTTGGTATGGATGACACATTACACATAGCATGCACCCTGCGTGAGAAATGGGAAGAATGATGGAAGTAAGGAAAATGAGTGATCGATATTGACCGATACTGACTGGATGACACGGGCAACGACTGAATGAAGTGCCAGCTGGCAGCTCTTCAGTTAGCACTACCCAGGTAGGCAGCCCGTTGTATAAACGAGTGTTGATTGTAAAGCGCTTAGAGCTTGGTCTCTAGCCGAGAATAGGCGCTATATAAGTATCCATTATTATTATTATTATTATTATTATTATTATACGCAGGCTGATACTCCTGTGGATACTACCTGTATAGACAAGCAAGGACGGATCCCATCTACCGAACAAAAGGAGTAGAATTTTGTGTGTGTGTGACCGATTTTTTTATCCCGCCATTAAGGCAGCCATACTCCAACTTCGGGGAAGGTGCATGCTATGTGTAACGTGTTATCCACATCAACGGCCAAACTGGCCTTCTTTTCCGAAAATTGGTGATGGGATTTTACGTGTGTGCAAGATGTTATGCATGCGTTCACAAAACAGAACCTCGGTTTATAGTCTCATTCGAAGGACTGTATGGGAAATGAAGTCAGAACCAATGTTAACTCCGAGGGAAAAAAGTCGCTCTGTACCGATTCGGCCCGGCGGAGTTTCGAACCCGCAACGCCAGGATCACCAAGATTACGAGTCCAGCGCTCTACCACTGAACTATTCCGGCCCCCAATGAATGCACCAAAATCGATCACACTGAATGATTTAACGAAATTTTACGTGATGAGAAACCACATTATGATAACGGTGACGGTGACGATGTCACTAAACTGGTGTTGTTTATACACGTAAATCTACTCGTAACCCAGTTACCCTCGTGAAAAAGCATGTTAATCAATTAACCTAACTGATATCATCTATAAACACACCATTTTTATAACACGCAAGGTCAAGAATTGTTATGTTCAAAGGAAGAAAAACACATTTAATTAAACAGTCCCATGTGACTTTCAACATTGTGACCACATCACAGTACGCATGCAGAAGTTGCTCTTAGTTGCCCAGTTTTCAAAGCTAGGAAAGCACCCATCAAAACCTCACACCAGTGCGCACCATCAGACTGAGCCAGCACTAAGCTTAATAACTTCCCTGGTTGAGGGGGGTGGGGGTGGGGTAGTCTCTTGACAGACATAATAGTGATCGCACCCTGTGGAATGCCGTTGCTGAGGCAGCGAAGTAATGACCTGGGTGTGGCTGTGTATACGGATGCCGGGATGAGTGTCGTGAGGGTCGTGCCACTGAAAAACACACATAGGACGAGACAGAAAGGGGGAGAAAAATCCACATTTTCCCCAATTTCCCTCTCTCTCCTCTTCTGCAACAAAAAAGAAAGAAAAAAAATACTCCCACACCTTTTCTTTCCTCCAACCCATTGCCCCGATTCAAGTTTTGCTTTGAAGTACCTCTTGACTATTTCTCTCTCTGCAATGACCTTCAAGATAACCCTTAACTATTATCGGTTATAACCGCTTGTTTGACGCTGCTAACATTAATCTTAAAGGCATATATTAACCATTTTTGCTCCATCAATGATTATTATGTAAAAGATACACTTTGAACATGACTCTTCAGTCGGTGATCTGGCATTAACCCTTTGCGTTCTACCATGATCATGTTAATTTAATTAGCAGTCTTCTGGATGGAATGTCTCTGTAAACTCTTTCGGTTTTACCTATGAATTTTGTCTAAAGGATACACTGCTATCATGTATTGTGTATGTTAACCCTTTCTTCTGGCGAGATGTTTTAGGTTTTCAAGATCTCACTTCACAGTAACGACAAATGAATTGCCTTTCACTAAAAAAAAAATGTACCGTCAACACGCATTACACCAATTGAGACAAATCAGCTCGGTTGGCTTCGTCCAGTACTCATA
>JADBJO010003070.1:75000-77500 GCA_016801955.1 Conus betulinus
CGTGTCTACGTTCCTCAGCTGCCTCTGTGTGTTCCGTCTCCCTTTTATCTCCCAACAGCCACAGCGGAGAACAAAATCAATTCAACCCACACAAAAAAAGTTTGCACTGGTTTCCACACAAGTCTTTTGTCATCAGTTGGGTTTCCTGCTACAGCGTTTACTTCCTTATGCACGGGCACAGTCTGCGATGACACTGCGAATGATAATACAGCATTCTCCATTTTGCAAAGAATGAACCAGCCACTGCAGTACGCACTTACGACATTGACTGCTCAAACCAAACTAAACGAATATGCAAACGAAAGGACTGCGGTGGCTCTTCCAATTACAGCATAGCTAGGTGGTTTCTGTGAAAATCTAGGGCCAGCTGTCTTCAATCATAGTTTCAAAGTGAGAGGAAATTGAAACAAAATTTTGAAGAGAAATTATAACTTATCCGCCCGACAAAATGGACAAACACATTACAAGACAAACCACGACGCGCTTCGACCTCTTTGGTCGTCTTCAGGCAAGATAAACAACAGATTTAGGACAATGAAAACGAAGAACGAGCGATAACTTATCTTCTCAAATTGGACGCAAAATGGGTGTTCAAACATGCTGCTGCTGCTGCTGCTGTTGCTGCTGCTGCTGATGATGATGATGATGATGAATCAACATTCGTCTTGCGCCCAGTGTGTGAGAAGATAAGTGATCACTCGTTCTTCATTTTCATTGTCCTGAATGTTGTTTATCTTGCCTGAAGAAGATCAAAGAGGTCGAAACGCGTGATGTTTTGCCTTTTAATTTTTTTCCGGTGGATTAATTATCATTTCTCATTAAGTTTAATTTCATCCTCAAGGAGTCAGCTGTTAAGGTGGTCATATGGCAACACACTTGAAAGACACTGCATAGCTGCCGAGTCATTTTCTTAGTCTCTTGTGATGACTGTCTGCTTACTTTGCATCCGGAATGCCATATACTGATCTATACACATAAGCTGTGACTAACCACCTTACCCCTTACAGTCCTTACTGTGAGAAGAAGAAGAAGAAGAGGAGGAGGAGGAGGAGGAGGAGGAGGAGGAGGGGGGAGGAGGAGAAAATTTCTGAAAAATTCAAGAAGAAGAACAAGAAGATGATGATGATCATGGTTCATGATGATGAAGATGAAGAAGAAGAAGAAGAAGAAGAAGAGGAAGAGGGAACAAAAACAAGAAGAAAATCTTCAGGCATTGGAGAGAATTTTAGTTCTGAGGAGTGTACTCTGATAAAAAAAAAAAAAAAAAAAACCGTCTGAATTCACGTAATATTGAAAAATAGAGTAGAATCCGATAATACAGAGCTCGGTGGTGTCTGAAAGCTGGTTTGTGTGTCTGTTTGCTTGTGTGTGTGTGTGTGTGTGTGTGTGTGTGTGTGTGTGTGTGTGTGTGTGTGTGTGTGTGGTGTGTTGGTGGTTGTTGGTTGCTTGGGTGCTTGCTTGCTTCCTTGCTTGCTTGCTTGTGCCTATTTTCTTTTTGTGTTTTTGTAAAATAATGTTGAAAGTAAACTTCTCTTTTCAAATTCAGTTCCAACATTTTCTCTCTGAATTGATTTGCACATGATTTTTTTCCCCTGTTCAACAAAACTTACACACCACACACTTGGTCTCGATGGGGATGTTGACGTGTACATTGCGTGACGGATACACTGACGAGTGAAACGATATAGACTTTAAGAAATATTGACTAGTTAAGGGATATGGAGTTAGGATGTGTTGATTAGCGAGGTGTTGCAGATTATAGATAAACTGAGGAGTAAAGAGGTGTGAATTTAGACACCTTGACGAGTGAAGGAATGGAGACTTCAGAATTATTGAACGAACGAAAGAAGAAGTACGGAGTTTCCTTACACCGCCAAATGAACTGTTGTAGACTTTAGATATATTGACGAATGAAGAGGTATGGAGTATCTGGATATATTGACGAGTGAATTGATGTACACGTGAGATAAACCACCGAGTGAAGAGGTATGGATCTGGGATATATTGACAAGTGAACAGACATCGAGTTTGAATATATTAAGCGAGTGAAGAGGTGTGGGCTTTCGATATATTGATGAATAGGCGAGGTATGAACCTTGGATATATAGCAAGTCAAAACGGTGTGGACTTTGTGTATCTTGACAGCTGAAGAGGTCTGGACTTTGACTGTACTGGCATGGACTTTGGATTAGTAGACAAGTCAAACGGGGTGGACTTTGGATACATTGACAAGTAAAGTAGCGTGGACTTTTGAAATACTGAAACAGGAAGAGATGTCGATTGGATGTCTTGACGAGTGAAGAGGTGTGAACTTTGAATCTATTGACAAGTGAAGAGGTGTAGACGTTAGACTTGTTGACAAGTGAAGTGATGTGTACGGTGGACATGTTGACAAGTGAAGTGGTGTAGACGTGAGACATGTTGACAAGTGAAGTGGTGTAGACGTGAGACATGTTGACAAGTGAAGTGGTGTAGACATTGGACATGTTGACAAGTGAAG
>JADBJO010003070.1:87500-95000 GCA_016801955.1 Conus betulinus
CACACACACACACACACACACACACACACTTGACATGAGAGTTGAACAGACATCACTGCTAAAAGCCTCGGAATTTCTTTAGTCGTCTTTAGTAACAGAGCAAAAAAAAAAACAACAACAACAACAACAAACCCTTTCGAACAAGCAAAAATCCTTCTCTCTCTCTCTCTCTCTCTCTCTCTCTCTCTCTCTCTCTCTCTCTCTCTCTCTCTCTCTGTGGTGTTCATTTTTTTCTCAGTGTGTGTACATTTGCTTTGTGTGTCTCATCTTACCGATGGATACATTGCCTGCATTTTGTACTTCTAATGTTTATGCAATAAAGTTATCGTGTTTAGGTGTTTTCTTTCTTTCCTTTTTTCTTTCACTGAAATCCGAATGTGAATACACACACACACACACACACACACACACACACACACACACACACACACACACACACACACACACACACAGAGGCAAACACAGATACACACACACACACACACACACACACACACACACACACACACACACACACACACACACACACACACACACACACACACACACACACACACACACACACACACACACACACACACAAAGCAAAAACAACCCCAACCAACAGCTTGTTCTCTTGATCCTGTGTTCGTGAACAAAGAGCCAATCCGTGAGCATAGGCGAACAGAGAGCCAATCAGATCAAGAGGAAGTCATGAGTGCCTTCAATAGTGTGCCGTGGAACTCCTATACGAAAGACGAAGAAGAAACAGCCTCTGCACTCATAGTGTTTGCCCCGAAAAGAAAGTGCCTTTTTTGCTGTCCTCTATAAATTGACTGGGTAGATAACAGTTCGCAGATAAGGCCAGCTTCGTTTTGTTGTTGTTGTTGTTGTAGCGGTGGGTAGTTGTTGTTGTGGCGGTGGTGGTTGTCATTGTTCTTCTTGTTGTTGTTGTATCATCATTATCATCGTCATCATTGTTGCTATTATTTGTATTCTTACTGTTGTTATCATCATCATCATCATCACCATCATCATCATCATCATTATTATCATCATCATCGTCATCATCATCATCTTGAACATTTTCAGTATTATCATAAAGTAGTAGCAGTAGCAGCAGCAGCAGCAGCAGTAGTAGTAGTAGTAGTAGTATGTTATTACTATTATATTGTTATTGTTATTATTACTAACAGGATGATAGTAATGGTGATGATAAAGATCATCATCGTCGTCGTCATCATCATCGTCATCGTCGTCGTCGTCAGCATCATTATCTTACTATTACTCTGTAATACAAGTAGTGGCAGCAGCAGCAGCAGCAACAGAAGCAACAGAAGCAGCAGCAGAAGTAGAATTAGTAGCAGTAATAGTAGTAGTCGTAGTAGCTGTCGTCGCCGTTATCGTCGTCGTCGTCGTCGAGGTTATACTTGTATCATCATCATCATCATGAGCACCACCATCATCATCATCATCATCATCATCGTCGTTGTTGTTATTTTTAGTGTTGTTCTTATCATCATCATCATCAGCAGCAGCAGCAGCAGCAGCAGCATCATTATCATTGTTGTGTTGTTGTTGTTGTTGTTCTTATGATTATTGTTGTTGTTATCATTATGGTTGTTATTATTATCATCATCATCATTATTATTATTATTATCATTATTATCATTTTGGCTGTTGTTGCCGCTGCTGCTGCTGCTGTTTTTGTTGTTATTGCCGTTGTCGTCATTATTGTTGTTATTGTTGTCGTCGTCGTTGTTGTTGTTATCGTTTTGTTGTTGTTGTTGTCGTTGTTATCATTATTATATTCCCACGCCAGCCGGTGGTAGTTGTGATATACCATGACGGACGCATAGTTACAAATCACTACAGTTCGTTTAGTGTGAACTGAATGACACAGGCAGGTCTATTTTCTGTTCCACATTAAGGGCTACTTAGTCTATTAGTGCCCATCTACGTCATTTTGTTCTGACGGGGGTGGAATGGGCGAGAGGGGGGAGGGGGAGGGGGTGTGGTGGATTTTATTGGCTTTCCATCGAGGGAGATGGGGGGGTGAGTGAGGAACAGGAAATAAGCATGGAAGGGACATGGGGGATCTCATTCGGCCTGCGGGTTGAAAAGGGGAAAGAAGACGAGGGCGAAATGACGCAGAATGACGACTACTGACGCAGAATGACGACTAATGACTCAGAATGACGCACTGTATCCAAGTCACAGCTCTTGCTGTTAGAATAGACTGGGGTAGATTTACTTCATTCGAGAGGGGTTCCGATTATTTCGTAGAGACGAATAGCACCTACACGGTAGCTGAGCAAAAGAGGAGAAGGGGGAGTTGGAAGGGGGATAACTAACTGCACTTGTCAACACACTAAATATAAGCGCAAAAGTGACCAGGGGGAACACAGAGGACGGGAAGGGAGGAAAGCGGAGGAAGAAAGAAAGGCGGATGGGAGAGAAGCTGGGGGGGGGGGGGGGGGGGGATTCACGGTGCATAATCGGCACATTTGTTTATAATATTTCCTGCCGATAGTTTCTGTGGCTTTTTCTTTTTTTTGTCATCTTTGCCTCACTTTCTTTTCTGACTTTCGCGCAGGTTAAGTCCTCAGATTTTGTATTTTCACCGAATGAGGCGAAGAGAAAGGGGAAGGGATGGAGGGGGTGGAGGAGGAGCTAGACCCTTGGGCCACTCACCCCCTCCCTCACCCCTCCATCTCCACTACGTGGTCGTGGTATGAGCTCTCTGTGTTTGTTCTCTTCAAAAATAGAACATGATCAGAGATATTGACTGGAGAGGATAGGTATTCCACCTCACTTTCTCACTAATTCCCTTTTGTCGGAGTCCCTTTTTTTCGCACAAGTCAACCGAGCGCCACAAACTACCACTGTACCATAAGAGAACTGTTCAACTAGCTAGGCTGCCCTTTCCCGTAGCCATGTATACCACTTTTCTTTTGTCTGCTGTTCAGCAAGGTCGCCCCACTCTCTGTACAGAGCCTTTGCCCCACTTGCGAATCACCGTCTGTGTGTGTGTGTGTGTGTGTGTGTGTGTGTGTGTGTGTGTGTGTGCTTCAAATCTTGACAGTTTAATACACTCAGTGGCGAAGAGTGGCCAACAGATCGCCAACCCATAGAATAGGAGTTAGCCCAAAGAGCCAGAGAGATCCATCAGGGAGCGGTGAAATGCTTGCAGTCTGTGCAAAGGGAACTCTAAGTGGCCAACACGATGGTATTTAGCCTTCCTCTGTTTACACGTCTAAGAACTGGCCTGGACCTATTACATCCAATCCAACCACCCATTCCGTGGTGTTCACCCGTGGTTGTACACATACTATTGCAGGCTACTCCGCCACGGCTGACGACGTGGCTCGCTTGCACAATGACCTGTTCGCCAACTACAAGCGAGTGATACCCCCTGTCGTCAACCAAACCCACGCGGTCAAAGTGCGCCTCTCTCTCTTCCTGCTGATGATCCACGACCTGGTCAGTATCGCAGTCGTCGTCAGTATCAGCATCATCATCATCATTATCATTATCGTCGTCATTGTCATCATCGCTAGCGTTGTCATTATTATCCTCTTGATCGCCCAGTCATCGTCATTGACATCGTCGTCGGTGTCATTGCCGTCATTATCGTCGCCTTCGTCGTCATCATCATCATCATCATCATCATCATCATCAATATCAACATCATTCCATCATCACTACCACACCACCACCACCACCACCATAACACCTCCACCACTACCACCTCCGCCATCATTACCACTGTGATTATCACCATCATCGTCGTCCTGGTCGTAATCTGGTCGTCATTCTCAGATCATCATCAACGTCGTCTTCGCCTTCATCATCATCGTCTCGTCCTCGTCGTCCTATTCATTCTTCATCATTTCCTGTAGCACCATCACCATCGTCTTCGTTATCCTGTTGTTATCATCGTCGTCACTATCGTTCTTCACATTGTCATCAGCTGCAGCAGCTGTGTGCCATTATCGTGTCAACATGGGAGTTAGCAATTAATGAATGGAACTAATGGGCTGTATTCAATCCGCATGCTTGATTATTTTTCTCTCTCTCTCTCTCTCTCTCTCTCTCTCTCTCTCTCTCTCTCTCTCTCTCTCTCTCTCTCTCAAGGGGGTGGGGGAGGATCCTTTTGCTCCGCCTAAACCCTATTCCTTCCCAGCTCTTTCTTTTTATGTCGTTTCATGGTTTCCACAGAAACGATTTTTATCGGACGGGCCAAGACTCATGTTCGAGTCGACAGTCAAGTTGTTGTCGTTCGCTGAAACGAATACAGTTGGTCTCAATAGAAATCTAGAGAAATGCTCGGCAGAACTCTAACCAGCGCCAAAGTGGAATGGAGTTTTCGATCCGTGCTTTGGGTAAGTTCATTAGAGAAACCTCAACTGTTTTTCGCCAGGAGAGATGATTGTTATTGTAGACTGAAGGACTTTCTTCTTCCGTGTACTTTGTTTATAACAAGGCATGCAAAATACGAAATGTAAAGGTTTGACCGTTTTGGTTTCAGACGAAAGAAATTACCAAATTACGTATTTTGCCATTTTCATATACAAGCACCAATGCATTGTAACACAGGACACACAGTGATTATTCGTTTCCGAACAATGTGGATATGAACACACCCGTATTTCTTTTTAAGACCAATTGATGAGTTCCTTTTTGTATTGTGTGGGCGTCAACCCACCCACACTTATTCATGTGGTTGTTTCTATAATGTGCGCTCATAATCGGATTATCCAGAAAGACTTGAACTTTTTGGGGGGGTCTATTTGTTATATCTTTTTTATTTTTGAAATAAGCAACTTTTTTTTGTGGTCGGAAGATAAGCATTTGGACAAGATGAAAGTCATAAAATTCACGCCATGAAGAACAAACACTGCGCAAGTTCAGATGGTAAGAAGACATGTCTGAGAGCACAGTATTCAGAACAGGTTAAAACACTAGACAATTTTCATTTGCCACGAAAAGATATTGTTTCTTAGATGATTAGAATTCGTCAGAACAGTTTTACATCACTTTGTTTTGTGTCGTGAAAAAATCTGTAGCAATGTTACCGGTAGGGAAACAGATTATAAATCCATCACGAGGTCCACGCTGTAATGAAACGGGTTCGTTCAGAACCAGATTCCATCTTTCTGCAGCTGTTTTTACGTATAATCTGTAACAATGTCGCTAAACGATCCTGGTCCTGAATTCTCAGTTTGATCCACAGATACACTACAAATTGCCACAAAATTGAATAGGTTCGTGTTTGACTGACAGTTCCATCTTTTGACGAAATTTAAATCATTATTTGTAAAAGGTTCTGTGCTTTTCTGTGTACTATTTATTGTGGACAAAGGGACACGAGTGAACACGAAATCTCCGCGACATATTCGTGCAGCCGTGCAGTCGTTCCAGTCGGTGAGATCATTTCTCAGAAACAGAAACGTACAATTGTTTGACGTTGGAAGTTTTTGTGGACAGGAGATGGAAAATGTTTATAAATAGACCTTTGCTTACTAACACTGCAACATTTTCAACTTTTTGAATGGACACATACTTCAGGTGTTTTGTGTGTGTGTGTGTGTGTGTGTGTGTGTGTGTGTGTGTGTGTGTGTGTGTGTGTGTGTGTGTGTGTGTGTGTGTGTGTGCGAGCATGTGTGTGTGTGTGTGTGTGTGTGTGTGTGTGTGTGTGTGTGTGTGTGTGTGTGAGCGTGCGAGCATGTGTGTGTGTGTGTGTGTGTGTGTGTGTGTGTGTGTGTGTGTGTGTAAAACAAATCAGTCGTTACACAGTTTCGACCGTATCTTTGTTAAAACAATGCCATTATCTAGCATACGACAGCCTCAGAACCTCTGAACCTACTATGTAGTGGGGATTCGTAGACTTTACTTATGATAAACGCTCAAAGATGGACTATACATACAACCCAGCAATCCGCCATGGTTATGTCGGTGTCGTACCGTCAGAACCAGCGTCCTTACCACCCTAGAGCTAATCAGGTCCAGATCAGCACTGTTTTCCTCGTTGTGTGTGTGAAGTGGATTGGTGTTAGCAGGCAGACAGGTAATGGACACAAATGGCACAGGGACCTAACGACATTATCAGGGGGTGTTTCTGCAGGAGAGCCACCAGGCCCTGGCATTACGAGGAAACGTCATCAGCGCCCACACAGTGTCCACTGGTCGGACACTAATTACTGACAGTCACAATTTGGATGTCTGACCAGTCAGTCTCCTAGCCTTTTTTTTTTTTTTTTTTTTTTTTTTTTTGCCTCAAAAAGGTTAAAGTTTGTTTCTCCGTCATTTTTTAAGAAAGTAAAGAAAGGTATTTCTGCAAGTACAGGCATTTCAAGTCTACATAGTCCGCGTTTACAAACCGATTTTTTTTTTTTTTTTTTTTTTTTTTTTTTTTTTGTCCTCCAACCTCATTTTCCACATAAAAAAATAACCTTTTTTTTTTTTTAGGTGAGGTTTCCATCCTCCTCTTCTTTCCCACCTTTTTTTTTTTTTAATCTCCAACAAGTAACCACAACTCTTGCACATCATGTGAGTCTTTATGTTCTGTTACTAATGGACGTTCTCAGATCGATTTTTAGAGTTATTTACAAATCGATTTAATTTGATGGGAATTTCTTAAGTGAAATAAATAAATGAATCATTTCTTGACTTTAAAGAAACGATGTTCATAGCGCTGTGAAACGTTTGTTTACTGATGTGAAGAGCTGGATTTTTATCCAGGTATACGTGCTTTTTTCTTGTCGTTGTTGTTTTGTTTGCTACTCTTGATCTGTTCGAGGATTTCTTCATTAATTTCATATCATTTTTTAATGAACTAACATATTTCAGCGCTGACTTTGCGCGGATTTTTCCCCTACAATTTTTAATGCATTTCTCCATCGTGTGTTTAGACAAAGAGCCTCTTTTCCACACGAAGCCATCTTAGAGGTCTTCCAAGCTCCCAGCGACAGAGCGTCGAGCTACGCGGCATGACGATTTCCATGACAGATTCACAGGCCTAGGATCGAAGTGACTGACGTTCGGTGATCGAGAAATTACTTCCTGGCCATAGCAAAAAGTTTGAATGGCTCTGGTTTCATATTGTTTATTTTGTTGGCTTCATTTCATATTGCAGTTTAATTTAACTGGTTCAGTCACACACACACACACACACAAAATGATGGACTCAGCGGTGTGGTCATGTTGACTTTATAGGCAGCTATCTGGAAAATGATTTTTTTTTTTTTGCGTAAGTTACCACAGTTTGTAACAAGGGATCATAATAGACTGATCCTTCGTGAGGGGAAAAAAGAAGATTCGCGATGCTTCGGACGTCGCATACGGACTTTGAGGCTGGTAGAAAGAAGAAGTTTGCTAGCGATAGTAATTACTCGTTTTGAAGAGATTAGGAGTACGTCAGCCTGATGTGTTGGTTTACATTTGCAAAAGCTTGAACTGGTTGGTAGCAACAAAATGCAGTGATATTTATAAAAGAACTCCCCTCCATCCATCTCTCTC
>JADBJO010003070.1:100000-120000 GCA_016801955.1 Conus betulinus
CTTATATCGGATGAAGAATCAGTTTGTTGTTTTTTTTGTTTGGATGAAGAATCAGTTCGCTGTCTTGTAGTTAGAGGAAGAATCGAATGGCTGCTTTGTAGCTGGAGGAAGAATCAGATTGTATTTTATATGGATGCAGAATCAGTTCGTGTCTTCTATTTGGGGGGGGGGGGGGGGGGGGGGGGGGGGAGAGAATCATCAGTTTGCTGTTCTTCTGTTTGGAGGAAGAATCAGTTTGCTGTCTTTGTTGTTGGAGGAAGAATCAGTTCGCTGTTTTACAGTTGGAGGAAGAATTACTTTGTTGTCTTTCATTTTAAGGAGGAATCAGTTTGCTGTCTTTTATGTTAAGGAGGAATCAGTTCGCTGTCTTTTATTTTACGGAGGAATCAGTTCACTGTCTTTTATGCTAAGGAGGAATCCGTTTCCTGTCGTTTATTTGGAGGAAGAATAATTTGTTGATTTGTAGTTGGAGGTAAAATCAGTTCATTGTCTTTTTATTTGGAGGAAAAAATCGGTTTGCTGTTTCGTATGTGGAATAAGTATAAATTTCATTCTTACACTTAGAAAAACTAAAATCAGTTTCCTGTTGTGTAGTTTCAGAATGTTCAGCTGATGACAGTTAGGCTGTCTAGATTCAGTGTCATGTGTTGACGAGCTTGATCCATCTTTCTGTCTCTGCTTTCTGCAAGTGTTTGGCCAAGGGATCTTCTGTGCCCAGGTAGCAGTGACTGGGTAACTACAGAGGGAATGTTTGAAAGACATGGATCCCCCTAGGCATAGGCAGGGGATAGCGGTGAAGTTCGTGCAGGATGGGAGAAATACAGAATGTTTACAGCACAGGATCGACGTTTGTTAACTTGTCGGGAAAAGTTGTCAGAGTTCTTGCTGTTGTCTTCCAGATTTAAAGAGTTATGTTTCATTTTTCTTCTTTTGTGTGTGTGTGTGTGTGTTACCCGGTTGTTTCCAGGTTCATGGGCATACGTTAGATCCGTAATAAATTGTTGCCTTGATTCTCAGGCAAGATGTTTAAACAAAAGTAGAAAAGGCAAAAACGGAAGAACTCCGATATGCACGACTGGGTAACGCTTTAGAATGGCCTGGAGCCACTTTCCACGTGACGATTGGCGTGTTTCTCAGTGTCAGATACCACAGAGACATTGGCGTGTTTCTCAGTGTCAGATTCCACCACAGTGACGAGTGGCGTGTTTCTCAGTGTCAGATTCCACAGTGACGAGTGGCGTGTTTCTCAGTGTCAGATTCCACCACAGTGACGATTGGCGTGTTTCTCAGTGTCAGATTCCACCACAGTGACGAGTGGCGTGTTTTTCAGTGTCAGATTCCACAGATTGACGAGTGGCGTGTTTCTCAGTGTCAGATTCCACAGTGGCGATTGGCGTGTTTCTCAGTGTCAGATTCCACAGTGGCGATTGGCGTGTTTCTCAGTGTCAGATTCCCACAGAGACGTGTTTTGGCAGATACCACAGTGTTGGCGTGTTTCTCAGTGACAGATTCCACAGAGACGATTGGCGTGTTTTCTCAGTGTCAGATTCCACAGTGACGATTGGCGTGTTTCTCAGTGTCAGATTCCACAGAGACGATTGGCGTGTTTCTCAGTGTCAGATTCCACCACAGTGACGATTGGCGTGTTTCTCTCAGTGTCAGATTCCACCACAGTGACGATTGGCGTGTTTCTCAGTGACAGATTCCACAGAGACGATTGGCGTGTTTCTCAGTGTCAGATCCACAGTGACGATTGGCGTGTTTCTCAGTGTCAGATTCCACAGTGACGATTGGCGTGTTTCTCAGTGTCAGATTCCACAGTGACGATTGACGTGTTTCTCAGTGTCAGATTCCACATCCATCTATCCTTCACGCATTACGCTGCATGGTAATCCGCACTCTAATACAGGAAGACAGCTGAACAGCCATACAGTTGAGGGCAACAAGTGTAGGTAATCAACCCTCAACCTTTCAGTTTTGGAACATTAAACAACGTTTAGATTTCCAAAGCAGGAAGAAAACTGTTTTGCGTAATTGCGTATTATGTTTATAGTAGGAGTCAGGATACATGTTACTTTATGACATAATTACTTGGTGACACATGTAATTACAGTACAACATACAGTTGTGTTTTTTTTTTAATTGAAAGCGAAAGTACATTATATTTTCCCTGAAAATGACTTTTTCAATACAATACCCGGTGTTTTGCAAGGTTTTGAAACGTTTTACACAGCTGAACAGGTCGTCGATTCGAAGGCGAGCGAATATCGTAGTTCTTAGGAAAATGCATCACTTCGTTCGCTACGTTACTGTTCTCCTGCTCTGCAGGTCTGGCCTGATGCTGTTTCCTTCCCTCACTGCTCTCAGTCACAGACAGGTTCGGGTTGCACAGCCATCGTATAGGCCAGTTAGTTCCGTTGGTGCTTTGCTGCTAATTCATCAATATTGCCTTTATTGCAAGCCATGGCTCTTCAAGTATCAGATATCCCCCGTAATATCTCATCCTTGCCGAAGTGCAGGTTTTTTTTGGTTTTTTAATAATACAAAGGATGTTTCGTGCAAGGTAGAGAAAGAGGTAACAACGCAGGGGCGGATCTGAAAAGGCAAGGGAGTGGGGAGGTGAGAATGGGGGGGGGGGGGGGGGGGGGGTCAGAGACAGGTCATGGACTGACTATCAACGCCACACAGGAAACGATGACTGGGGAGGAGAGGGGTAATGGAGGGAATAGGATTCAAGAACTCCATGCAAACTTCTTCCTCTACAGCCCCTGTTAAAGCTGCCGTTGTAACGTCTAACATTGTACCAGCTTGTACCCCGTCTCCAGCGCCTGTTAAAGCTGCCCTTGTAATGTATAACATTGTGCTAGCTCGCATCCCCTCTCCAGCCCCTGTTTAAGCTGCCCTTGTAACGTCTAACATTGTACTAGTTTTGTACCCCCTCTCCATCCCCTGTTTAAGCTGCCCTTGTAACGTCTAACATTGTACTAGTTTGTACCCCCTCTCCAGCGCCTGTTTAAGCTGCCCTTGTAACGTCTAACATTGTACTAGTTTGTACCCCCTCTCCATCCCCTGTTTAAGCTGCCCTTGTAACGTCTAACATTGTACTAGTTTGTACCCCCTCTCCAGCGCCTGTTAAAGCTGCCCTTGTAACGTCTAACATTGTACTAGCTTGTACCAGCTTGTACCCCCTCTCCAGCCCCTGTTTAAGCTGCCCTTGTAACGTCTAACATTGTACCAGCTTGTTACCAGCTTGTACCCCTTCTCCAGCCCCTGTTTAATCTGCCCCTGTGATGTATAACATTGTCCCTGCTTGTATCCCCCCCCCTCCCCAGCCCCCGGGTTAAGCTGCCCTTGTAACGTATCATTGTACCAGCTTGCTGAAAAAACACACCAACATGACAACAGAACTTCACCAGACTAGCTGTGTTGCTTTGTATGTACAGCAACTTAGAACTGACGACCCCCACCCACCCACCCTTCGTCCCACTTCCCTCGTTCTCCCCGCCCACCCATGCACCCTGCACTTGGCCACTTTCCCCACCCGGCCACCGTTTCTCTCTACTCTTTTTCTACCTGGTACTCCACTGTGCTGGCTGGTGCAGCAAGTTTTTTTTTTTTTTTTTTAAAGAAAGTGACAATGCGACTGATGAGAACCAACAGACAACGAAAACTAGGAAGGTATTTGGAGAGGGCTGATCTTGGCCACTCTGAGATCTAGTTCCCCGCTAACATTTCACACACACACACACACACACACACACACACACACACACACACACACACACACACACGTGCGCGCACACATACACACACACACACACACACACACACATGCGCGCACGCGCACACACATAGCGCGCCTGCTCACACATCCGTACACACGCATGTGTACATTCACTACACACATACAAAAAAAAACAACGTTAGGTAGGCACTCAAGGTCTGACCAGCGCATAGGGCTAATGCGTCCGTCAGACATCCGCAAAGTCGTAGCCACGAGACCCTTTTCTTCAATTCTCGCATCTTAGTTAATTCATTTATCCATCAGCTTAAAATCATGCGTAGTGTATGTAGTCTCAAAACTTAGTGGATGTGGTGTAGCGTATATGGAACTAGTCCGCACGCCGTGACGCCTCCTTGATGAAACTGAAACTGAAACTAACATTTCATGAATTCGTTCTTGAGTCATGCTCCATTTTCCCCACCATGGTTCGTTCAAATTGGTTCCGTAGTGCTTGCGTCGTCCTGCAGAAACACAGAGTTACAGATGACAAAGAAAACAAACCCGTCGGTGGAACTTCTGCCAGCTGCCTGGGTACTTTGCCTCTCAGCTGCTGGCTTGACTTAACGTAGGCAACCAAGAACAACCGTCTGTTAGTGTCGGTGCCTTTTCATTGCTGTTCACTTTTTACAATGTAAACGACACGTAATGGCCTATTCTTCACGCGCGTCTGATGGTTTGTCGGTGAGATCACGTGAAAAATACTGCGCCCATTCTTTTTGTTTTGATTCACGTTTATTGGTTTGTTTATCGGTTAGCAAGTCTAAACAAGGTTTGATCAGTTTTCACGTGATCGTGCTAGGGGAGATAATGTTGCGGACGGCTAGGCTTTAAGCTACAGTATCTCCTGTAGCAAGAACACTGCTGAACCCTTGTTTTTACTCGCGATTATTCTTTGTTTTGTGAGATCAATCATGGCAACGCTGCTAAACCAATTTTTCAACAAGCGTTGGTGCAAAACAAATGTGCTGTCTCATAATGAACTGAAAACGAAGTCAAAACGCATCGCAGCCTGTTACATCTGAACTTGTTCAGAACGTGTAATAGAGGATCCCAGTACATATTTGTTCAGATCCGGACTTGTCGGAGATGCTGGATCATCCAGCAAGAGGAAGGCACATTTTGATATGCTAGAATCTCTGGATAGATCGGAACTGGTCTGGCCATTACACATGTTATCAAACAAAACCTATTGGCCTGATTGGTCTTTGTTTGGTGACATGGAAGAAGACACGCTGACCAAGCCATCATATTTGGATTGGGATTTGCGGACCCCGATTAAGCTGTGAAATCTTTTGCTTATAAGATTATTACAAATTTTCCTCCAATCACGCACACTGTCCAGCTCATATTCAACTAATAAATATCAACCAAATGCTTTAATTATATTCATGGAATACTAAAACTTTGTAGCAACAGAAAAACGTTGATATTTTTATTTCTGCTTGCCCTGTTAAGGAAAAGAACAAGGGAAGCGATTCCTTCAGTTTTAACCAGCCATTACTTCCCCTGACTGTAGTATAATAATAATTTTGCTTTCACACGCGCACAAAGTGTTAGATTTTAGTAGACACCTGAGATCTCCCCAGTGGCCCCTACCGTTTTTTTATGAGCACCTTCTCTGACTCCGACAGGATGCATCAACAACGCAATCAAACCTTTACATGACAAGGTTCTCTTTGATGTTGTCAGTAATGCACTGATAGGAAAGGAAAACCAATGTGAGAGAGAAGGGTGGGGAAGGGAAAATGGAAAGGCGGAGGGCAGGAGACGGGTGGAGGCGAGACGCAGTCTGTGATCTTTACTGACTTTCCGCTTGTAACAATCTGGAGCTGATGTGGTCAGTCTCGGTTCGTTGAAATGCCTTCGACAACAAAATGACCCCCAATGCGTGGGATCTGATTTGTTCATGAGAAAGCAGGGGAACGCCACATAAAGTGCCTGTGTTGCCAGCTCAGACAAAATCGATGGAACTTTGGGACAGACGGACGGACGGATAGGTTTTAATACATCCTGAGAGAGAGAGAGAGAGAGAGAGAGAGAGAGAGAGAGAGACAGACAGACAGACAGACAGACAGACAGACAGACAGACAGACAGACAGAGAGAAGGACACAGAGAGACAGACAGACAGCTAGAGACAGAGACAAGGACACAGAGAGACAGACAGACAGACAGACAGACAGACACAGACAGAAAACTTCGGACTAAACCCTGCACACTAACTACTGACCATTAATTAAGTAACTGCTTTCTTGTCCAGACTTTACTCATGCACTTTTTTTTTAACTCCGCCCCACCCCCCACCCCCACCCCCTCCATAACTTCCCCCTCTCACCCCCCCCCCCCCCCCCCCCCTCCTCCTTCGTCCTTTTCTACCTTCTGCATTCCTTCACCCTAAACCTCCCACCCCTTCTTCTGACTGTCACCCTCTTCTACATGGGTTCTTTCTCTCTTTTTGCGCTTTAACACATTCATTCATTCACCCATTCGATCATTCACTCATTCATTCATCCACCTAGCCCATTCATTCATTCATTCATTCATTCATTCATTCATTCATTCATTCATTCATGCATCCATTCATTCATCCATCCATTCGTTCATTCACTCGTTTATTCATCCATCTAGTCATACATTCATTCATTAATCCATCCATTCAGTCACTCAGTCAGTCAACCAATCAATCATACGTTCATACACTGGTTACATTGAAAGCACGAATGTATGCAGCCACGAGCTTAACCGAAGCAACATTCAATCATTCATTTATCTGTACATCCGACCGTTTATTTGTTTATTCATAGCACCAGACGCAGGCATCTATTTTTTTTTTTCTTTTTCAAACAAGATTTCAGTAATGTAATTCCGGTGTGACAATCATCATTATTTTTGCTGTTTCAACAGAATGACGATGTTGTGTCAACGCAGTGTTTGTCAAGACGTAATATGGGTGAGGCTGGGAAGAAAGTTGATTCCAATAATATTGGTAAAAGGAAACTTACCTTATCAATATTGATACGCAGGTTCTATGCTCTCTGGGGTTTTTTTTTTCGTCTTCTGGGAAGGAAAAGTTTGTGTCAGAAATGGAAGATATGAACGAGATGTCTCAAAGTTATGAAAGATGTTTTGCAGAGGTTGACGGCAATGTCATTCCTTACAGAACATACAGGGATGCAAATGTAGTGTTCAATCAAATTGTGTTCTGTTTACTCTGTTTTCTGAAACACCTCATGTTCCCGCAGTGGTCATAGGTTAATTCGAACTTGAATTCTGAATTCAAATCACAGTCCAGAAACCCACATAGGTTATGCATTTGTTGTTTTTGTTCTTGTCGTTAGTTGTTGTCTTCTTCTCCTTCTTCTTTTACTTCTTCTTCTTTTTCGTTTTCTTTTTCTTCTTCTTCTTCTTCTACTTCTTCTTCTTCTCATTTTCCCCTTCCTCCGCCCCCTCTCTCCTAGATCCTCTTCTTCTTCCTCCTCTTCGTCCTCCTCATCCTTCTCATCCACCCCTTCTCCTCGTCCTTCTCCTCTTCCTCCTTCTCCTTCTTCTTCTTTACCTTCTTCTTCTGTTGGTGGTTTAATTGGGAAGAATTTCAAGAATGCTTATGATGAATCTGCTTTTGTAAGTCATTAAACATTTAATCCATCAATGAATCATCAATCAACCAATTAACCTATCTGTTAATCAATTAATCAGTCAATCAATCAATAATCCTCCTTTCTTCTTCTTCTTCTTCTTCTTCTCCTCCTCCTCCTCTCCTCCTCATTATTATTATCTGTTCTTCTCTTCTATCTCCTTTTTCGTCATCCTCATCCTCCTCTCTCTTCTTCCACCTTCTTCCTCCTTTTCTGTTCTTTCTCTTTATCTTCTTCTTCCTGTTATCTCGTTTTGATGTTATCTTTCTTGTTGTTATGAGTCCTGTTATTCTTGTTTGTCCTGTTTTGTTGTCGTTGTTTTCTTGTTCTTCTTCTTGTTGTAAATGTTGTCGTTGTTGTCCTTCCCCATCCCTGCCTCCGCCCGCCCGCTGTCCTTTTTTCGTTTTTTTGTTGTGTGTTTGTTTTTTTTTTTTTCCCTCGGTTAGTTTGATTTTTTCTATTGACTATTGACTTGTGATGGTGTGTACTGCAGGACATGAAAAACCAAGTTCTCACCACAAGTGGATGGCTTAACATGGTGAGTCTGACCTCTCTCTCTCTCTCTCTCTCTCTCTCTCTCTCTCTCTCTCTCTCTCTCTCTCTCTCTCTCTCTCTCAATTAATTAACGAAGACTTTTTTTTCACTATAATCTAACATTGGACAGTTCGACGTCTGACTTGTTGAGGGTGGTGATGGAGTCATGCTCTTTGATATGTGACGTTGATTCTACTTTAGGCAAGGACGGAGTATAAATAACAATACATCTGTGTTTATCTAGTTTCCTTGTACTCAGATCATTTGTGTCTCGCGTTGTCTTTCCCTCCCATTTTAAGAACAAAGGAACGTTACTCTTGTAAAGAATTGATGCTGTTTGCTGTTCCTCTGAGTGCTAGGCTGTCATTCGTATTGAAAATTAGATTTTCAGAATGTTACCGCTCAGCAGTCATGAGATATGGGCTGGTACACCCATGGGAACGCTCCCGTGGACGTTTTGTTGTGTCACGCGCAGTGGCCGTGACAAAATGACATGTGCCATGGAGCAGTTATGTCCCTTGATGGCTTAATGGAATGAATTCCCTGTGCGTCTGGTTGGTTTGGCAGTTAAAGACAACACTTCTCTGAGTCCAACCCGCACCTTTGGCTATGTCTTTTTTTTTTCTTCATCCCCAGTTGCACTCTATTGCTGTGTCTTATCAGTTTTTGTGTATTGATGGCATCCAACAATGAAAGAGAAGCGTGCGAAAATCATGATTATATTTGTAGTATAACTACAGAGCACATGGCGTGTTCCAGCAATGGGACGATGAGTTCCTGACATGGGACCCCAAGGAATATGGAGGCGTGGAGGACATCACGGTGGCCCAGAAATCTGTCTGGCTTCCAGACTTGCTGGTGGAGAATACGTGAGTTCCTTATCTTCTGTAGCTATCACACATGCTTATGGCCATCAGTAGTGTTGGACGTGTCTCCCCTGATCATGAGGGTTCTGTTTAGGTTGAAGGATCGTGACATCAATAAAAGTACGATAAATTCCCTCACATTCAGCGTACGCGCGTGTAATCATCTCCTCAACACTATGATAACAAGTTCAGTATGGACATACAACCAACAATACAATATACAACGAAATTTACGTTACTGACAGAGGCTAGCACATCACGCAACAGCCGTAAATGTGGTATAAGATAACAGCAAGTTAGAAGGGTCATTCCTGTGTAATTCTTTAAAAAAAAAAAAATCAGAAACAGTTCTGAATCGTATCCAGAAGAGCAGAGCCTGGGTCCAGTCCAGCAAGATGACAAATGGTCCACAGACCACACACACTGTGCCGTGCCTGTTTACACTGTTGCTATCTGTCCAATTTTTCTATTCCATGTATTGTTAACTCTTTCCAGTGATACACACACTGGCACTTCGTATTTTCTATATCCTTTCAGCCTTATGTGCTGCCGACGATTTGCGATCTGTTACATGTCTTATTGTGTGAAACCGGCAGAATGCTTCCAGCACATTGATCTTGATGTCAGTGCCATCCACAAACTACCCCCACTCCAATACATCCCACCCCTCGCACCCTTACCAACCACCCTCAGCTTACCTTATAATTGCTGGCACTTCCCGTCACTTGCCCCCCCCCCCCCCCCCCCCCCCCCCCCCCAGAACTCCGCTTTCCTCTTTCACTCTTTTTTTCTGTCAGACCGTCGATGGCTGCTTGTCTGCCTGTTTGTCACTCTCGCAGGCTGTTTGCCTGTTCCCCAGGCTGCTGATTTGTCTATCTGCGTCTATCTGTCCATTTATCTGTCTAGGGTCTGTCGTTCTGTCCGTTTATCAGGTTGTGTGTTGACTGAAACAGTAACAGAGGCCGAAGGGATAAGCCGCTGGAAATCCAAGTCATGAATCACTAGCGATGTCTTGAGATGCGTAATGCAAAAGGTAGATTAAACACTGCATCAAAAGGACCGGGGAAGGGGGAGAGAGGTACAGCACTATGAATAAGAGGATCGGTCAGAACTAAAGAATACAAAGGAAAAATGGATCGCACTACCGTGTCAATGCATTTAGAGAAATCTGTCCGTGGTCTTTTTCTGTCTGTGCGGTGTCTGTTTCATGATCTATCTGTGTGCCGACTGTCTGTGTATTTTTGTCTGTGTGCTGTCTGTCTCTTTATCTATCTGTGTGCCCACTAACTCTCTATCTATGTGTGTGTGTGTGTGTGTGTGTGTGTGTGTGTGTGTGTGTGTGTGTGTGTGTGTGTGTGTGTGTGTACTGTCTGTCTTCTTCTTGTCTGTTTGATGTCTATCTCTCTCTTTATCTGTCTGTGATGTCTGTCTCCTTATCTGTATGTGTGTTGTCTGTTCCTTTACCTGTATGTGTTTTGTCTATCCATCTCTTTATTATTCTGTTTTACGTCCGTCTGTCTCTTTCTCTGTCTCTGTGCTGTCTGTCTCTTTAACTGTCTGTATAATGTCTGTCTCTTTATCTGTCTGTGCGCCGCCTGTCTCTCTATCTGTCTGTGTGGTATTTTGTCTGTGACTTTATCTGTCTGTGTGCTGCCTGTCTCTACATCTGTCTGTGTACTGTCTGTCTCTGTCTGTGAGCTGTACTTCTCCTCCTCCGTTTGCATGCTGTCTGTCTCTTTATCTCTCTGCAGTCTTTGCGTCTGTTCATCAGATGTCTGTCTCTGTGTGTCTTTGTCTGTATGTGCTTTATGTCTGTCTGGTTATCTGTACACGCGTGAGGTCTCGGTGTCGGAGCTGTCTGTGTTTTGTTGTGTGCCTGCCAGTGTGTTGTCTGATGATGTCTGCTTTTTTTCTTTTTTTTTTTTTAAACTTTTTTTTCCCCTTTTTTTATCTTTTGAGATGGTACACTGAAAGCGCAGAATCTCTTTTCTATCTCCCATCAGACCATCTGCAAAAACGAGAAGAAATGATTAGCATGAAAATAAAAAAATGATATGCAAATACATCCAAATAACGGGAAAAAATGAAATATCTATGAACGTAGACAAGGAATTTGTACACATTGACTTCATACAGTCCCAACACTCACTCTCATGTATACGGCAGTACATTGTACACCAACACACATTCTAGTCTTACATCTATCTCTCTCTCTCTCTCTCTCTCTCTCTCTCTCTCTACACACACACACACACACACACACACACTACACCAAAACTAAACTGGAAAAAACACATAGACTCGATAGTTACTAAAGCAGTTAAAAGTTTGAATTTTTCTAAAAATTGTCAGTCACTCTCCATGGGGACAGGATCCAAAGTTTTGTTGCATTTAGCAACCAGTCTTGTACGATCAAGATTGACTTACGGACAGGAGGTATTCTTTTCAGCTCCGCGATCGCATTTAAAGAAACTTCAAAGAATTGACAGTAAAGCTGTAAAGTTGTCCCTGGGTGTACCTGTGCACACTAAGTCCTCTGAAGTTTATAAGATAGCAGGCCTTTTGCCACTTGATGAGGAAAGGAAAATAAGTTCTGTAAAATATGTAGTGAGACGGATTGCCGTGGGACGACCTTGAAGAGTTAAATACACGATCCGACATTGATTTTTCGAAAAATGCACAGAAAAATTCAAATTTAGAGACGCTTCGTTCATATGTTTCAGACGTTTTTAATTCATCAAAGATTAACCCACACGAGGTAGCGCCTCGCGTACTGGTTCCGCCGGTACCCCCTTGGGAACTAACGGAAGTAAAAGTTAACATTTTTTTCTTCTGATCTAAATAAAGCGATGTCGCCGCATGTGTTAGCAGCATCTGTCAAAATTGACATGGAAGAAAAGTTTACTAACTATTTGAAAGTATACACTGACGGCTCAGTTCTTGATGATGGTAGTGCGGGATCTGGCTTTGTAATTCCAGATTACAAAGCTGAAAAATCATATTATTTAGGTAAGGGTCATTCCATATTTACAGCTGAACTTTGTTGCTGTCCTGATGGCATTAAATTATTTAATTTCCTTGCCAGTCTCAATATTTAATATCCTGTTTTGTGTTGATTCACAGTCAGTATTAAAAAGTTTGCATTGTTTTGAAAATACACAGAGAGAGAGGAATTATATTTGAGAGATTAAGTACATGTTGCACTGTCTTTACATGAAAGGTACTATGTTGTATTTTTTCGTGGGTCCCATCGCACACCTCCTCATTTTTAACGATCGATCAGCAGATAGAGCAGCAAAAAGGGGAGCAAAGAATATATTAGGTAGTATAAGGTTGACTGTCCTTTGTCACACAAGGAAATTTAGTCATATCATCGAAGGGATTTCTGGAGTCAATACAGTTCCTCATCAAAACCTCGTCAGCAAACTCTGTCAAACTTTGTGTCGATTAGCCGACGGTTTCAAGCCTGGCTTTTAGACTTTTATGTAATTCCCTACGAACCAAGTATTGCCAGACTGTTAAGTGTGTATGTCGTGGGGATCTTTCAGTTCAACATGTGATTTTTGATTGTGAACTAACGAAACCCTTTTTGAATGGTGTTATACCAAGTGCTGACACTGGGCATGTTAATGTGTTTTGACTTTTTAGATTCGTTGCCAGTTTATTTCTCTTGTTAAATTAACGAGACACCTTTTGGAAAGTCCATTAAGGAACATTTTATAATCATAATCGTAAGTTAGATTACTTTAGTTATTTTTCTATAATTTTTCATAGTTACTGTCCTATACTGTCCTATAATTCATCTGTCTTTTTATTTTGTTCTATAACCACATCGTCCTCTCTCTCTTTTTTTGATAATAGTCTAAAATTGTAAACACTATGTTATTTTAGACGTCTGCAAGTGTGTGTGTGTGTGTGTGTCTTAGTGTGTGTGTCTTAGTGTGTGTGTGTGTGTGTGTGTGTGTGTGTGTGTGTGTGTGTGTGTGTGTGTGTGTGTGTGTGTGTGTGTGTGTGTGTGTGTGTGTGTGTGTGTGTGTGTGTGTGTGTGTAGTGTGTGTGTGTGTAGTGTGTGTGTGTGTGTGTGTGTGTATAGTATGTGTGTGTGTGTGTGTGTGTGTGTGTGTGTGTGTGTGTGTGTGTGTGTGTGTGTGCTTTGTTAGTGTTAGTGTGTGTGTGTGTGTGTTAGTGTGTGTGTGTGTGTGTGTGTGTGTGTGTGTGTGTGTGTGTGTGTGTGTGTGTGTAGTGTGTGTGTGTGTGTAGTGCGTGCGTGTGTGTAGTGTGTGTGTGTGTGTGTGTGTGTGTGTGTGTGTGTGTGTGTGTGTGTGTGTGTGTGTGTGTGTGTGTGTGTGTGAGTCTCCTGCCAGTGGAGTGGCATGTGTTTACTTTCTGATAAGTCCGATGGTTCTTCTCGTGGCTGACACAGATGACTTGATGAGGTTTGACACTGGAATGACCGCAGGCAGCAACTGAAACATAAAAAGACTCAAACCAGAACTCCTCAGACCCCAAGCGAACGGAACGAAACCAGGTACCCAAACAGACACAACACGTTTCGACCTGTTGGTTTTCCTCAGACAGGACACGTCACTTTCAAAACGAGGAAGACGAAGTCGTGATGAGAAATGAACAGTTACCTTGCCGCTCCTTTCTGCTCCCAGACGGGGAAAAGCACGGGAAAAGAGGAGGGTGTGGGCGAGGAGGGAGGGGGGGGGGGGGGAGGGGGTGTTAAGTAGCAGCAGAGGACAGTGGAGGAGGGGGTCATTTGGCCCTTAGGGATACTGCGCTCCTTTCTATGCAGACTGGGATGCACTGCTGGCAGCCAGAGAGCCCCAGGGAGAGCCCTCTATTGGTTTGTCTCCCTTCCCTCCCTTTCTTCAACTCTACCTTTCTCAGCTCACTTGACAGATAAATGTCTACGTCTTGTGTCTGATCGGCAGTAGGGAAGCGGTAAGGTCCGAGTTTAGCGGCCCCCCCCCCCCCCCCCCCCCCCCCCCCCCCCCCCCCCCTTCTCTTTGTGTCCATCTCGTTGATTGGTGCCCTCAGAACAGAAAAGCCATTCTTTTCGCAGTGCAGCAAATCAGTGAGATTGATAGAAAGGGAGGAGGCTAAACTACGACTTGACCGGCCGCAAACTTGCTGGTGGGGGCTGCAGAGGTCGTTTTTAAGACACTGTGGGGGGAAAGTCCAAATTCCTTAGATCACGAAGGTAGTGGAGGAAAGTTGACTTGAGCAATCGATGTGTGCATCACGTGTACATCAGTCAGGGAAGGGGACTGTGTCCCTGCAAGAATCCACGCAACTGATGGTCCTGGAGGGGGGTGATGGGGGGAGCTCTTTCAGTACAAACCTGCTTGCTGTCTGGAAATTGTGTGCTCGTAAATTCCTCTTCTCTGTCACTCTCTTTGACTCTGACGTATGTGTGTGTGTGTGTGTGTGTGTGTGTGTGTGTGTGTGTGTGTGTGTGTGTGTCTGTGTGTGTGTGTGTGTGTGTGTGTGTCTGTGTCTGTGTGTGTGTGTGTGTATATGTGTGTGTGTGTTTTCTGTCGACTACCGTGTATTTATTTGTTCTTGCTTTCTTTCGTTCTTTTTTTTTTTTCGTTTTTTGGGGTGCCCTAAGCATCATTCCCGTATCCTCGCTCTGAAAATTCTTTTACACTTGTTTATACTCACATTTTATGACATTCGAACTTTCTGTTGTAATCTGGTGACTAGGTGGTGACCATTAAACACACCGTCCAGGTTAGACACTAATGGTCAATTCTGCGGTGTCTATGTGCCCTCATGGCATTTCAACGTACTTTTGTTATAACGCAATGCTTTTACATTACCTGTCTGCGTTTTTGTTCCTTTGTTGTTGTTGTTGTTGTTTTTTTCCCGAATCATTTGAGCAGTGCACTGCTGCTCATTGTGAATTCAAAAACACTAGCTTGTTTTTATCTGTCTCATGTTCCACACCATTTTAGTGGCGCCGCGCCCACACCCCTCAATCCGTCTACCCCCACCCCCACCCCCCCCCTTATCCCGCCCAGGGCCACAGCCTGGTCCGTCTCGCCACAACCTCAACATAGGCAATCCACTGGGAGGAGTCAACTTCAAGTCGTCATGAGGCAACCCACCGGAGGAGACACTGCACCGCTGCTTAATTACACCAGTGGTGTTCAGTGGTGGCTGTTCTGATCCAACACACAGCAGAACACCCCCTACTGACAGACAACAATAATCATAGTCGCGGAGCCAGTATGAGTGAGATGTCCCTGCAGAAGGTGCCATCATGTCTGCCCAACGACAGTCTCCATGAATTTGCCGATACCAGCGACTCCGACAGAATCAAACCAAGGCCAAATACACGGACAGTAATCAAAACTGCCGTCACCATGACAGCAGGACATGAAAAGCCAATCAAAATCTAGATTTTTTTATGCTGATGACCATGACGAAGATGATGCTACAGATTTCCATTCAAGTCTAAAAAATACGTGACAGGGCCATACTCTACGCTTCCTTTCGTAAAATATTCCGGCGTCAATCAGGCCCGAGAGATGCAGACACTCGCTGCTTTGTTCAGGAGATTTGAGCAACACAGTCCTGTAAGATGCATCTTTTGAGTGGATGAAACTCCATCTGTGGTCCCAGTCTTCACAATTGAGCCCATAGCAAACTCAGTCCTGGATTGTACCTGTTGTTTTTTAGGTTTTTTTGTGCTTTTGCTTTTGTTTGTATGTTTGTTTTGTGTTTTGTCAAGAAAGGGATGGAAAAGGAACAGTGCGGAAAGAGGAAGGAAGGGAGCAAGCCAACAGAGTGGTTTTTATTCTGTGGAACACTCATACTGCCAACTGTGTGTCCTGTGCATAGCCAAGACGGCACCATTCCCGAGGTGATATAACCCCTCTCCCACCGTCCTCTGCCGCTAATCAACACTCGGGGCAGGACAGCGGAGGAGAGGACAGGAGAGGGGGAGATTGGGGGGCCCGTGAGTTGGGGGGGGGGGGGAGAGGAAGTAAGAGCTTGGTGGAGGGAGACGGGATGTGATACTGATCTACAAAGCTGTCACACGTCTCATCAAGCTGTGTAGTGTGCCCTGGGGCAGGTCTGGCAGACCTCAGGAAATAAACACTTAAAATGATGCCAGTCTCGAATCAATGTGCATTTTGTGTTTGTTTATTCTTCTTGCTGTTAAGCATTCCGCACTGTGAGCTCGTAGCATGTGAAGAAACTGAGAACTTCTTGCTGTTATGGACGTTTCCTTGTTTTGTTGTCTGTGCTTCGAGTTTCCGTGCGTGTTAGGTAACTGGGTACAGTAAGCAGCATTAGTTTGGACTACGCATATCCTGGATACAGAAGTGACTTTCGTTCGTTAGCGTCTCCCTCAAGGACGATGTGACTATTCTGGGTTACTTTCTCCATCAAGGATGACGTGATTTTCCATGCTTACTTTCTCTTTCTTTAGGACGTCGTTACTTTCCACTGTTACTGTCTCCAGCAAGGACAGGGTGACTTTCCACTGTTTACTGTCTCCAGCAAGGACAGGGTGACTTTCCACTGTTACTGTCTCCAGCAAGGACAGGGTGACTTTCCATGGCTACTGTCTCCAGTCTCCAGCAAGGACAGAGTGACTTTCCACTGTTACTGTCTCCAGCAAAAGCAAGGACAGAGTGACTTTCCACTGTTACTGTCTCCAGCAAGGACAGAGTGACTTTTCACTGTTTACTGTCTCCAGCAAGGACAGGAGTGACTTTCCACTGTTACTGTCTCCAGCAAGGACAGAGTGACTTTCCACTGTTACTGTATCCAGCAAGGACAGAGTGACTTTCC
Organism: Conus betulinus; assembly: GCA_016801955.1. NCBI lineage: Eukaryota > Metazoa > Mollusca > Gastropoda > Neogastropoda > Conidae > Conus > Conus betulinus. Next base: position 116,630 of record JADBJO010003070.1, read on the forward strand.
ACTGTTACTGTACTTTCCAGCAAGGACAGGGTGACTTTCCACTGACTTTACTGTCTCCAGCAAGGACAGGGTCCAGCAAGGACAGAGTGACTTTCCACTGTTACTGTCTCCAGCAAGGACAGGGTGACTTTCCACTGTTACTGTCTCCAGCAAGGGCAGGAGTGACTTTCTACTGTTACTGTCTCCAGCAAAGACAAGGTGATTTTCCACTGTTTTTCACGGCTACTGTCTGTACCAAGGGAGGGTGACTTTCCTGCTACTTTCATCTGTATCAGTTATTGTGTCAGCAGGACATTACCCACGTTACTGTCTCCAAAACTTTTTTCCATCTGTGATGTTCTGTTTTTTTATCGAACCCACGAAAAATTTCCATCGTAGTGGACAAACGGATGGCGGGTTAAGGACAAATCCAGTTTAAGGCGGATCTGGACCAAGGACGGATCCTCGATCAGTCTGACTGTGTCCAGAGGTCTTCACTCTTTCGCTGCCCTTGTGGCTATTGAATATCAGACATTTTTTTCCCAAGAGTAGAGGGTTATTGTCTGTCACGTCTTCTGTGCTACCTTAGTGACATTGACATCACTCTGCTTCTACCCGCTTCTCGTCCACAGCCACACCCTGGCGTGTCCCCCCCCCCCCCCTCTCCCGCAGCCCCGACACTGACAATCCACAGGGTGCAGTCAATGCCATGTCGTCATGAGGCAACCCACCAGAGGAGACACTGCACTGCTGCGGAGTCACTTCGGTGGCGTTCAGTGCTTTCTGTTGTGATCTAACATACACAGGACACCATCTGCTAAAGCCCTCTGCTGACCACAGTAACTGCCTCGTCGCGGAGCCTGTGTCGGCACAGACATCGACTGTCATTCATGTGTACACTTTTTAGTCAGTACCAGAAAAAAAAAAAACTAACTTTTTTTTAATCGAAATTACGCTGTTAACGATAATGCAACTGAACATTGACCTCGCAAAGTTCAAGGGAAACGTCTTTGATTTTGCAAAGTTCAAGGGAAAGGGTCAATCTAGCAAAACCTCTTGTTTACAAAACAGTCGACCGCCAGGGGAACCACATAAGGACATTGTCGACAGCATCTTTTGTTTCCCACCCGAATGAGGAAAAACTCTTCAGGAACTCAAGAGAGTCAGAAAAAGCCAAGGAAGCAAAGCAATTAAGAAAGCTTGTCTTTAAAAAAAAAGGGGGGGGTGGTGGTGGTGGTGAGGAGGACGTGAGGGGGGGAGGGGGGGGGGGGGGGGGAAGGGTAGAGAGCTGATTATCTATAAATTGCATCTCGGGTGGCGTGCAAAGACCAGTTTATGGCTGATGAGTCGCTGGCATTGCCTGCAACCCCAGGGCCAGTGTGCCAGACCCAGCGGGGGGCACCATTCTGAAGATGGTGTGTGTGTGTGTGTGTGTGTGTGTGTGTGTGTGTGTGTGTGTGTGTGTGTGTGTGTGTGGGGGGGGGGGTATCAACCATGGCGAAGCAGGCCGGCTGAACCAGTTCGATGCCAGAGGAAGCTGAGGTCTTCCCCTATCGGAGCCATGGCATGTGAGCCCGGTGAGCTGCCGCAGTGTCTGGTTCCAACACAGGTCAATTACAACGTGAAAGAAACAAGGAATGAAAACAGGATCTGTTTCCCCCCTCAAAAGAGCCTGGGGGATTATTTGGAGGGCAGCGAAGTGGCGGAGGACCTTGCGATCCCTCCCTTCACCCCCTAACCCTTCCATATCTCTCTCTCTCTCTCTCTCTCTCTCTCTCTCTCTCTCTCTCTCTCTCTCTCTCTCTCTCTCTCTCTCCTTCAACGCGGTGGCAGCCCTGATAAGGCCCTTTGCGGTCGGCTGGGCTTAGCAATAGCAACATCAAGCAACATTATCTCTGTCTCTCTGCCTCTCTGTCTTTCTCTTGTCTTTCCTCTCTCTCTCTCTCTCTCTCTCTCTCTCTCTCTCTCTCTCTCTCTCTCTCTCTCTCTCTCTCTGTGTGGGTTCTTATAAAGTTATGAATAACATCTCCGTCAAATGAACATGTGAAACCGTAGTTGAAATGCTCTTTTTATGGTTCCTGTGTTTCCTGTGTGTTCCTGTAATTTTTCTCCTCTGTGTGTGTGTGTGTGTGTGTGTGTGTGTGTGTGTGTGTGTGTGTGTGTGTGTGTGTGTGTGTGTGTGTGTGTGTGTGTGTGTGTGTGTGTGTGTGTGTGTGTGTTAACCACACCGTCTTCTGGAGCACCACACACCCTGACGGTGTCCCCGCGTGCAGCAGACGCATTGGCTACCCTCTGAGAAGAGAATGGAATACACACCAAACAGCGTGATGTAACCAGCTCTGGTCTGGTTTTGATCTGATTACCTTTCCATGGTTCAGCTATTCCTAGCTGCTCTCTGATGCCGTCGCCCCTAAGCCTTTTTCCTCAGTCTCCCAGTTTCAAAGGTGCCATTTTCTGGTGCATCAGAACAGTACCAACCTTGCTTCCAGTGGTCTGCATGTTTGCTTTGCTTTGTCATTGAAAGAATGCAGAAGCAAAGAAAGAAATATTATCCTAGCAACAAGCTAGAAAAGAGAAACGAGACAAAACACAAACGAAAGAGCAAAGCTACGAGAGCAATTATGAAACAATGCAAAAAAAAAAAAGCAAAAATACAGAAACACCAAAAAAACAAAAAAAAAATGAGAACAACAGGCTACAATGTGAAGACTGAAACAACAAAGCAAATACAAAAGCAATAAAAACGCCACCGTGTATTATAATACATCCTCTTGGGTATACGATACATACTGACATCATGACATGAGTTGGACAGTGTTTCAGCTTCTGTTTCAAATTGCATACTCGCTATCCAAATTGAAATGGCAAGCGTGAGCGCGCGCGTGAGCGCGCACACACACACACACACACACACACACACACACACACACACACACACACACACACACACACACACACACACACACACACACACACACACACACACACACACACACACACACACACACACACACACACACACACACACACACACACACACACACACACACACACACACACCACATACTCAGGGCACCACATACTCTGCGCTCGGTGCAGACTACGATCACTGATCAGCATCAGCGTCAGTGAACATTTCCCTCTGGAAGGCAACACGACGTCAGACGAGATATAAACACCATGTTTCAATATGACGCACGCTGTCCCTCATTGTGTTATACACTCTAATGTTTATTCAAAGCAAAAGGCAAGCTCAAGGGATCAAGTTTACTGCGAACAAGAGCGAAAGGAACCGTTACCAAGCGTCAGACAACGTAGAAAAAAAAAGAGATGTTCTTTTTTAAACTCCTTTTTCCCTGCTCACCCCAGCGCTCCTACCATCCTTCCCCACC
>JADBJO010003070.1:145000-160000 GCA_016801955.1 Conus betulinus
CATACTCCACTCAGGTAAATCAAAACACGTAATTCTGTTTGAACTCACTGAGCCAAATGAAAGCCGAAGGGAGCACGCTCACATACACAAGGCCATAGTATCCCACTCTAGAAAGCAGCATGAAGGATAGTGTCTTCCCAAGTCACAGTCCTCGCCATAGAGTTGGAAGCAAGCCCATTATCCCGAAAGCGCTCGGGATTTCCGGTAAGAAGAGGACAAGAACGCTAAAGGTAATGGTAGAGGCAGCTGAAGAGACTTCCTGCTGGATCTGATCGAGAAGGGACAAAAGTGAAGTTCTTAAGACAAATGTCCCAACTCAGCGTAAGTGTCTCTTAGCGAGATGGGCAAGACATCCGTCTTAAAGGCAACGCCTTGAGACAGCCACCTGTCCAGAAGGTGCGGGTTCGAATCCCGGTGACGCCTGAAAAATAAATTTGGTAGTAGAAGAGCATCTAGGAGTCATGACCTGGATGCGTCCCCGCCCTGTTAGAGTATAAGGACTTCAGGCCCGAGACACTTGTCCGAGACGAATTCTCCTCCGAAGACCTGCTGTCAAGCTTTCCCTTGAGTTTTTTTTCCCCCTAACACTTTGAATCAGACTGGAGTCATGACTTGGAATACGTTTTAAGGTCAGGTCAGGGTTGTGTCTTGGATTGGGATCACCGACTCCCGTGTTGGAGACTTTCCCGGGTTTGTTATGGAAATTCCGCGTGTCCACCTGTCCTGCATAAACAAGCTGCCGTCTGTAAACTTTACCAACACTTCAGCATCACTCAGATATCTGCTCGCCACAGCACCCAGCGACACACGTTGCGCCTAGTGTCAATCTCGCCGGCCTCCAAAATATTCTTCTTCTTCTTCTGCGTACGCAGGCTGATACTCCTGCGGACACTCCCGATATGGCCAGACAAGTATTAATCCCATCTATCCAACAAAGGGAGTGGAGTTTTGTGTGTATGACTGTTTTTCATCCCGCCATTAAGGCAGCCATACTTCATCTTCCGGAAAGGTGCATGCTATGTATGTAACGTGTCATCCATACCAACGTCCAAACTGGTCTTCTCTTCCGAAAGTTGGTGACGGGATTTTACGTGTTTGCAAGATGTTAAACGTGCGTTCACACGTGGAACCTCGGTTTATAGTCTCATTCGAAGGACTGTATGGAAATGGAGTCAGAACTAATGTTAACTCCCGGGGAAAAAAAATCCCCCTGTACCGAAATGGCCTGGCGGAGATTCGAACCCGCAACCTTGGATTACGAGTCCGGCGCTCTACCTCCCAAATACATTAGTCAAAGAAAGCGTTTTTTCGTAACCCATCTTAACGTGTTATCGCTCTGGATGCGTCTGTATTGGTGTTAAATGGCTTTCCTTCCTTCTTCTCCCCCTCCTACTACACCAAACGCACACCGCCTCCCCCCCCCCCCCCCCCCCCCCCCCCCCCCCCCCCCCCCCCTCCCCCGCCCCACATCCCCTCGAATGGTTATTCTCGTCTGTGTCTGTCATACCTCGTGAGGTAAGTGCGGACGTTAAACTTGGATGTGATTAGATGAAAATGGACAGCAGCCTTATTGAAAGATGCCAAAAATAGCACATTAAGTGACAAAACGCATACAGAACAGACTGTAGAGCTACTGAAAGATGCCAGGTATGTCAATTAAGAGACAAAACATAGAATGAAACAGATTGCAGCATTACTGAAAGATGCCAGAAATGTCAATTAAGAGACGAAGCACAAACTGCAGCGTTACTGAAGATGCCAGAAATGTCAATTAAGAGACGAAGCACAGACTGCAGCGTTACTGAAAGATGCCAGAAATGATAAGAGACGAAGCACAGACTGCAGCGTTACTGAAAGATGCCAGAAATGTCATTTAAGAGACAAAACAGAGACTACAACATTACTGAAAGATGCCGAAAATGTCCATGGAGAGCCGAAACACAAGACTGAAAGAGACTGCAGCGTTACTGAAAGATGCCAAAAATGTCAATGAACAGACTGTAGAGCTACTGAAAGATGCCAGGTATGTCATTAAGAGACAAAACATAGAATGAAACAGATTGCAGCATTACTGAAGAGATGCCAGAAATGTCAATTAAGAGACGAAGCACAAACTGCAGCGTTACTGAAAGATGCCAGAAATGTCAATTAAGAGACGAAGCACAGACTGCAGCGTTACTGAAAGATGCCAGAAATGTCATTTAAGAGAGACAAAACAGAGACTACAACATTACTGAAAGATGCCGAAAATGTCCATGGAGAGCCGAAACACAAGACTGAAAGAGACTGCAGCGTTACTGAAAGATGCCAAAAATGTCAATGAAGAAACAAAACACTGTCTGAAACAGACCACAGTGTTACTGAATCATGCCAAAAATGTCAATTCAGAGACAAACCACAGCACAAAGTAAAGCTTTTTTCATGCACAATACAAAGCAATCAACTGAAGTTTCGGCATGCACAATACAAAGCAGTCAACTGAAGTTTCGGCATGCACAATACAAAGCAGTCTATTGAAGTTTCAGCATGCACAATACAAAGCAGTCAATTGGAGTTTCGGCGTGCACAATACAAAGCAGTCAATTGAAGTTTCGGCATGCACAATACAAAGCAGTCAATTGAAGTTTCGGCATGCACAATACAAAAGCAGTCAGTTGAAGTTTCGGCATGCACAAAACAAAGCAGTCAAATCGGCAAAATATCTGTCCTCAGACGTCCTATTTAATACTTAAGGTTTCTTTTTTAAAGTGCAGAAAAAAAAAAACTTTTCAAACACCACAAATTATAATCATGGAAGAAAATACTTTTCAGATGTCGCAACTGATATCTATTGGGGAAAAAAATGCACAAAATGATACTTTTCAGAGGTCACAAATAATATTTTTTAATGCACAAACAACACTTTTCAGACATTACAAATAATATTTATTTTTAAAATATGCACAAGACAATACTGCTCAGACGTCACGAATTGTATTCATTGAAGAAAAGTGTACAAAGCAATGTTTTTCAGACTTTACAATTAATATCTATTGAAAAAAATGCACAAAAACAATACTTTTCAGATGTCACAATTAGTATTTATTGAAAACAACGCACAAAATTCTTTTCAGACATCACAATTAAGACATCACAATTAAGATTTTTTTCAAACACATGCACAGAACAATACTTTTCAGACGTCACAATTAATATTTACTGAAAACAATGTACAAAGCAATACTATGTAGACGTCACAAATAATATTCTTTTGAAAAAAAAAATAAACAAAACAATGCTTTTCAGACGTCACTGAATATTTATGTAAACAATGCACAAAATAATACTATTAAGACGTCACAAATACTATTTATTGACAGCAATGCACAAAACAATAGCCTACTATGTAGAATTCATAAGTATTTCTTGAAAGCAAAGCACAAAGCAATACTATTTAGACATCACAAATAACATCTATGGAAAAATACACAAAATACTTTTCAGAAGTCACAAATAACATTTATGGGGAAAAAATGCACTAAGCAATACTTCTAAGACGCCACAAATAAATTTTTTTAAGCATAAAACTATTTTTCAGAGGTCAAAAATTATATTTAGTAACAAAACTATGCACAGAACATTGCTTTTAAGACGTCATAAATAACTCTTGTTTTTTGTTTTTGTTTTTTTTTAATGCACAAGAAAATACTCTTCAAATGTCACAAATAATGTTTCTTTAAAAACTCACGAAGCAATACTTTCAGACGTCACAAATCATATTCAATGAAACAAATATGCATAAAACCCTACTTTTCCGACGTCACAAAAATATATACAGTAAAAGATGCTTTGAAAAAAAATCAACTTTTCAGACGTCAAAATTATATACAATTTTCAAAATGAATGGCAGGCGGCGTCTGATAGGCCGGGTCTATCCTTCAGAGGCAAAACAAAATTTGTGGCATCTTCTTTATATAGACACCCATAGTACAAGTCTGGCGAGAACAAAAGTCTGCGGAAATCCCTACTACTCTGAACGCTACTTCATCAACAAAGTCTTTCGCCATTTTATACATCTTGATTGGAAGCAGGTTACAAAGTGCCTGCCAATGTGGGCGAGAGCAACAAGGGACGTTACTCTTTAAGAGTACAAACTTTACTGATCGAGTCTGCTCCCTTAGACCACCAGACGGGAAGTAATGTCGGTTGGTAGAGGAAAGATGACGGTAGTACAGATACGAGACAACCATAATCATGATTTACATTATATACACATGGACAAAGTGTGAATAATGAAGTACAAAAGTATAACGGGGAGCAATGGCTCAAAGAACTCACCATGTGTGTGTGTGTGTGTGTGTGTGTGTGTGCGTGTGAGGGGAGGGGGGGGGGGGGGGGGGGGAGAGCATAAGACACTATGTATTATAAGATTACAGCAAGAAAACGCGAGCTCCAAGAGTTTGTCTATTGTCTTAATTCTACTGGTATAACTGTGTTGGATAACCCTAGTGTCAATGTGATATATTTTAGTTTATCATTATCATTGTTGTTGTTATTGTTGTTGTTGTTATTGTCATTATTAGCATTATTATTATTATTGCTATTGTCATCATTATTATCATCATTATCATTATATTATTATTATCACTATCATTGTTGTTGTTGTTGTGAGGAGGAGGAGGATGACTGTTTCAAAGAAGATCAGTACACTATAAATGGCAGCACTTTGCATACCTTAGACAAGTTTTACTCAGAACGGACTTTATAGCACTTCGTGCTCGATTCCACCCAAAGTTCAAAAATCATAAAGGGAGGAGGTTAGTTACCGCCAAGGACATAGACAAACAAAGCACAGGACAAGACACCTTTGTTTGTTTCTTTGTTGTCTGTGTCCTTGGCGGTAACTACACCCCCCTCTCTTTCTAAATTTTGCTTCATTTTCCTCCGTATGTCATATGTGAGAAAATGGGTAATTGGCTAAATTAGAGTTTATTTGCTGTGAATGTGTTGACCACAAATGGATTTCTCAAATTTAATGTTTACTTGACTTGGCTTGGCCTGTCTTTCCGCCCTCAGTCTCCGTTTCCAAAGTTCAAATCAGAACATTGAACAAATGGAGCGAATTTGCCTACTGGCAGTATCAGTCGACGTTTCGTAAGTTACAATTACACATGAGAATGAAAAGCTATGTTGTTCATTTGACCAGATGAAATTAGAAATGTTTCTTTTCTGTTATCCAGGGAATCCTTTAATTAAGATATATTTCATCCAACCTAAATATTACGAAAACCTTTGTAAAGTTTTCGTGAATCAGCTCTTGTCATCCAGAGATGAGACTACCGTCTCTCTCTCTCTCTCTCTCTCTCTCTCTCTCTCTGTGCGTGTGTGTGTTAGTATCCTTAGTCTTGGAAGGGACAAGGCAAATGGGAGAAAGAGTCTTTTCTATTTATCTGTTATCCTTGGGAATAAAGATGATCAACACACACACACACACACACACACACACGTACGCGCGCGCGCTCGCACAACCGGCTCGTCAACCCCAAACCTCACACCACCATCCTATTCCGCTCTCTTTTCCCAGCTCTTTCTGTCCCCCCCCCCCCCCCCCCCCCCCCCCCCCCACACTTCCTCCCACCCCCCCCCCCCCCCCCCCCCCCCCCGCCTTTTCCCATTCTCTCCACCACCTCTGCTCCCCCTCTCTCTCTCTCTCTGTCTAATGGATGAGTTTTACGTCCTCACAACATAAAGCTCTCTCTCTCTCCTCTCTCTCTCTCTCTCTCTCTCTCTGTTACATTGCTGCATGACAACAATGCGTGGGCGATTTCCTCGCTCACGCAGCTGAGCTGACTCTCCTCTCTCTCTCTCTCTCTCTCTCTCTCTGTGGCTGGCTGGCTGGCTGGCTGCGTATGACCTAGATCTTGACGAGGCAGAAACTCGGTGTTCAACACGTTTATTTTCACGCACAGCGACGGCAGGCAATTTGGGCGAGTGGGTAAGATCGTTGCACGCGCACAGTTGACGCTGGAAAGCTGTGCGTTCGAAATTCAACGCATACGGTCTCGCCCGTCGCCAAGAGAACTTTGGCACAGGGGTCATATGATGAAATTTTTCGCGCTGTGATATGCTCTGTGATCTTGTCTGTTGTTCAAACCCAACAGGCTGTGGTTCTGATGCCTCCTTGCCACAGTTTATTTTAGGTGGGGGGGCTGCATGTATGAAATCACGCAGTGCCAGTTCGAATCTTGTCTGGTACAAGTGTGGTTTTGGTTTTTTTTTTTTCCTTTTTTTTTGTGCTTGGTTATGTTGTTGATAGTCGGACTAGCCGGTATGATTAATCTTAATTATATGCTTTAATTTAAATTAAAAAAAAAAAAAAACGCATTCGGTTTGAGAGAAAGGACAGAAAATTGCTGTCATGTACATTGCCGTTTCTCGCTTGCTCGCTCCCTGCCACTACTTGATAACCAAATAACCATTTTTTTTTTCTCCCTGGTCTGTGTGTGAAAAGGCGATGTGTGCGAGTCTCGCTGTCGTGTGTGTGACAGAGAGAGAGAGAGAGAGAGTCACGTAACTGAAGCCAGCAATGGGGGAGCAGGGCATGGTGGAGAGTGGAGGTATGGGGGAGGAGAGAGGCGTTCAGTTGCATAAAGTCCATGAAGCACACCTCTGTGTGTGTGTGTGTGTGTGTGTGTGTGTGTGTGCGACTTGTGATTTCATCGCTCGGTACAAGGCAAAAAACACTACTTGTATGATTATGATTACCTGTTTTTTGACATTCAATTTTCTTTCTGCCGTTTTCCTTTTTCTTTTTTCTTTTTTTTTTTTTTTTTTTTTTTTTTTTTTGTTCATATCCACATCTATGTCCATAAGAAAAGATACCAACTGTCAGAAAAGTAGCTTTCTGAATATCTGTTGAGCGTCTTTCTGTCGTAAGATTATCTCCCTTTAAAGGACTGAATACAGATACAGACCTTTTTGAACTGATGGACGCCTTTGTCCAGGAGACAGCCAGCATGGAACCACTGCAGTCTGGCTGTGGGGTGTTCCGAGTTATTCCGAGCAACGCTCTTTCCGTCTGACCTCAGACAAACTCGTCATTGATTGGGGGGGGGGGGGGGGGGGGGGGGGGGGGGGGGGGGGGGGAGAAATGATAGAGCTAGACAATTCAGTGAAACAAGTCTCAGAATTGTACTTGAGGGTGAACGTACTTTAGGTTCAAACTGGTGTAATACTGAAACATCGGCGTTAAAAAAGCAAAACACAGGCAAACAAACGAAAGGGCCCAGTAGACAAGAAATATTGCTCTCCAGCCTCCTCATGACCCCCCCTTCCCCCCCCCACTCCTCAACTACTCTCTCTCTCTCTCTCTCTCTCTCTCTCTCTCTCTCTCTCTCACACACACACACACACACACACACACACACACACGTGTGTTCGTTCTCCACTGGAAGCCAGTATAGAGTGCTCACTAGCGCTTCATCGCTTGCTCTTTTGCTCGAGTATTGCAGCCTGGATTTGAACTGATTGGACTTCATGAAATGAAGAAAAATGTTACTAAACCGGTCTTTGTTTGTTTGTTTGTTTTGTTTTTTTTTTCTGTCGGTTGTGTACCAAGACCTTTTGGTTCTACAGACTTTTTTTTTTTTGTATTTTCGAGCTAATCATCTTATGTGCATCAACCTTTTTTTTTTTCAAACCCACCTGATGTATTAGGACTGCTTTTTTTCCCAAGGCTTTTTAAAACAACCTTCTGGCATTTCGTGTCACAATAGATACAATTCCCACAAACTTCTACACGAAAAGATAGACGTCAAGTGTTCTCAGAATTCTTTGTATGGAATAGAAGAATTAGATTTTTTATAAACAAATGTAGTCTCATCTTCCTCTCTTCAACTTCTGATATCAGAAGTTTTGGGCGCGAACGATAAACTGCTCACTAAGAATGCCATAGAAACACCTGTACTCCGTAGAAAGATCTCATGACAACCAACAATGCTTCCTGGTTTAACATGATACGATGGGAGTTTACGATTATTTCTCATTTTGTTTCCACACGTTGCGCATATTTTTTGGATTCAGATATTTCAAAAGGAAGAAAATCAGAGAATAATACAATTTCGATTTTGACAAAAACCGTGTTGCTGTGATTTAATGTGAAAATGATCAGTGACAAAAGGGAGAATGTGAATGATGAATGGCTGACGGGAGATGAACGTGAACATGAAGAATGTTTGACGATTGAAGAAAGTGAACATGATGAATGACTGGCAGGAGACGAATGAGGAAACGATGAATGGTTGACTGAATAGGAACGTGAAAAGAATAAATGAATGTCTGGAGAAGAGTGCTAAAATAAATTACTAGCTGGCGAAAAGGAAAATAAAGAATGACCGACCAGAGAAGAGATTGAACACAACGAATGACTGACTGAGAAAAACTTGAAAAACGATGAATGAATGACTGGAGAGAGAAAAAAAAAATGAAAGCGATGAACAACTAATGTCAGAGGAACGTGAGAATGAGACATGACCGACTAGAGGAGATTGTGAACAGGAGATGATAAAGAACGTGGGAATAATGCATAATGGACGCGATCAAAACGGAATGTAAAAACAGCGAAGGAAATATGAAAGGAGAAAAAGTGAATGACGAATAACAGACAATTAGAAATGAGAGGTGGGATGAGATGACATAATAAACCATGTAGGAAAGGCGAAGAAGAGAATGTGACCATGATGCACGGTGGACAGGACAGTACCGTGGTTGATAAAAGAAGGGTTCACGAGAGGGAACAGGCGTGAGCAACGTGAGAATGATAGATGACATGAACACAGAACAGGGTGACAATGATCCAGTGATGGACAAACTTGGGGGGGGGGGGGGGGGGGGGGGGGGGGGGGGAGGGGTGGGGGGGGTGGAGGGGGGGGTGGGTGGGGGGGGGGGGGGGGGGGGGGGGGGGGGGGGGAAGGAATGAAACGAGAGGACAACATTTTTTTTCACAAGCGGAAAAGAAGAAAAGGTGAAAATGACGAACAGGGGACGGGACAAGAAGAGAGCATAGCAAGAGAGAAAGGAGCGCCAGGATGATGACTACATTAAAGTAAGACATTAACAGAATAATTCAACGAACGAAGTTGGAGTATGGCTGCCTTAATCGCGGGTTAAAAACGGTCATACACACAAAACTGCACTCCCTTTGTTGGATAGATGGGATTTAATCTTTGCCTTTCTATATAGGGGGTGTCCGCAGGAGTATCAGCCCGCGTACGCAGAAGAAGAAGAAGAAGAAGAAGAAGAAGAAACACATTTAAGTGATGACGAGAATGGTGAATGATGGACGCAGTGAGGAGAGAAACGCGTGATATGGATGATATCAACAGGAAAAAAAAACGTGGAAATATTGAATAATGGACGGGGGGGGGGGGGGGTGGGGGGGGGGGGGGGGGGGGGGGGCGGGTGGGGGGGGGGGGGGCGAGGAGAGAAAGTGAGAAATTTCAATGATGGATGGGACTAGAAGTAGCCAATAACAAACGGGATTAGAAAAATGAGAAGACGTTAACAAACAGAATCATTTCTGAAGAGCAAGAACAGGAGAACGTAAATATGACGAAGGGTGGAAAGAAGGAAGGAATATAAACAGACACAAAGAGAACAAGAAACTGTGAAGATTAAGACTAACTGACAAGAATGAGAAACATAACGAATGATCGACGGGACTAGAAACATAACAATTATGCAACGGACTTAGAAAAGAACGTGAGAATAACGAAAGATGGGCAACAGGGAGAGGAAAAGGGGAGAATAAACGAATGAAAAGATAAACTAAAGAATGAATGGTAAGGTAAGGTCATGTTGCTTATAGCCCAGCCGACCGCAAAGGGCCATATCAAGGCTGTCACCGCGTTGAAGTCAACTCACCAGCCATTCATTCATGCAACTCTTTGAAATTCATTTTCTAAAAACCCACCCGATATTTTGTTAAAAATCTTTCCACTACAATGAATGATAAAAGACAGCAGAAAAGGAGAACGCGAGAATGATGAAAGTGATATGGGAGAAGAACGTGAACATGATGAAAAACAAATGGCAGACAAAACATGAAGCTCTGTTCCGATGAGAAGGCAAGAAATTTAAGGATGGCGCATAGGACCCCGTTTGAAAAAAAAAAAAAAAACCAAGCGAACAGGAAAATGACAAAAGGGTGGACGAGAGGAGAAAAAACATGAAACGACTAATGACCGAGAGGGTTAAGGCGTCAGGATCATGAATGAGGGGAGGGATGATAAGAGAAAAGTGACATGTATATACGAAAGGTGAAAAGAAAAATATGAGAATGATAAATAGCGTATGAAAGGTGACGGACAGACCTGTGGATGGGAAACTAACAGGTGAGAACGATGAAGAACAAGATAAGAAGGCAAAACAAGAGAGAGGAGTGCGAGACCAATGGATTAACGACCACTGGACAGCGCTGGAATGGTGCGGTGATGGCCAGAATAAAACAAAGGAAACAATGGAATGAGCGTTTGCAAACAGAGAAAAGGAGAAGGTGAGAATGAAATATGGGAAACTGGACGAGAGAAGGGGGATAAGAGGGAAGAACGTGGGAATCATAGAGCACATGAAAATCTAACGTCGTCAGAGTAATCCCACGATGAATAGAATGAGAAGGGATCGAGAGAAGAACGAATGCTGGACGCGATCCGAAAAGAAGAACGAGAGAATGACGACGACCGACAGATGGAATTCGAGAACAGAAAGTGGAAATGGTGAATGATGAGCATGATGAAAGGAGGATGACGCGAAAATGGCGAATGCTCGGCGGAGGGGAACGTGAAAATGATGAATGTGTGACTTCGGGGAAAGCTGTGAATGACGCATGTCGGACAGGGAAACGTGAAAATGAAGCCTTTTGGAGAGGGGAAATGTGAGAATGATGAATGTTGGTCGGGAGAAAACATGTTTCAGTTTCATTTTCAATTTCATCAAGGAGACGTCACTGCGTGCGGGACTGGTCCATATACGCTACACCACATCCGTTAAGTTCTGAGAACCCACACTACGCATGATCCGCTGAGAAAACATGAGATTAAGGAATGGTTGACCATGGAAAGGTGAGAATAATGAATGTTAGATGGGGAAAGGGTGAAACTGATGAAGGTTGGACCGAGGCAAACGTGTGAGTGATGAAAGCTGGATGGAGGAAACGTGAAAATGATTCTTTTTTGACTGGAGGAAAATGTGAGAATGTTGAATGTTGCGCGCGCACGTAGATTTTCATTTTTTTAATTATCATTTTACATGACAACGCACGTAGATTTTCATTTTTTTTTTTTTTTTAATTATCATTTTACATGGTAACGCACGTAGATTTTCATTTTTTTCAGTTATCATTTTACATCGTAACGCACGCAGACTTCTTTTTTGTTTAGTTATCATTTTACATGGTAAACAACAAAATGTAAGGACTGAAGGTCTTTAGTATAATCAAAACTTTTTAAACGCAAAAGATCAGAGGAATCTATCACATGAATCCCGACACATTAGATGCAGGGATGTCTCCCACGTAATGGGAACCGGTGAGACCAAGTATTTAGTATTCTTTCACAACAGGATATCTTCACTCGTATGAACACACATTCAGGACGCTACAGCGCTTGATGAAACATCACTAAGATATGCCCTAAATTCTGTCCAGCTTTGCAAGGACAATCAAACACACAGCAAGGTTTTAGAAAAGGAGAGAAGAAGAAAATAAATAAATAAAAACGGAACAGACAAATGATGACGATGATGATCATCTTTATTTACAAGGGTAACCAATGAGCAAATACATGCCTTTTTTTTTCAATCCGGACCTTATCCTGGTGGGGGACTCAGTGTGACTAGTGACTAAACAAACATGACTAGCGACTAAAACTTGCAAAACGTCAATATACTCGTCTTTAAAGATACTTTTAAAAACTGTAGCCAAATTGTTCCTCCGTCAGAAATAACGCATAGATAAATTAAAAAAAAAAAGCAAGCAATGAAACAACGGATAAACGTATAAACAGATATAAAGTTCCATTTTTAATCATGATAGCCTAGCCAACGACAAGGAGTGCTTTCAGGGGTTGTCATACTCACGCGCAAAAAAAAGAAAAAAAAAAAAGTTCCATCTTAAAAGAAGCCACAGGCCATCGTGTAATTTTTAAAAAAAACACATCCTGAAAAAGAAAGAATCACAATATGCTGTTATGCCGTGGTGGCTTCATTGTGAACATCTTAAGGCTGTATATTAAATAAGGCCATGCAGAGAGCACTGAAGGTCCTCTAAGTTTTACACTCCTTGACTGAAAAAAGCCAATAAAGAAACTGATTAATTAATCAATTAAGAAACAAATAGATAAATGAAAACATTTCGGTCCAAAGAAAAAAAAACATTCCACACACACACACACACACACACACACACACACACACACACACCACACACACACACACACACACACACACACACACACAGTGTAAACGCACGCACGCATGCACGCACGCATGAACGTGCACAGAGAGTGAGAGAGAGAGAGAGAGAGACAGAGACAGACAGACAGACAGACAGACAGAATAGTCAACATGACTGTGGACGTTAACTGGATGATGATGATGACAGACAGACAGACAGACAGAGACAGAGACAGAGAGAAAATTTAGAAGAGAGCGATGATTTTACATAGTATGTACAATCACCATAAACAGAGAAATGGATTTTGAATCATCATAATAAAGACACAGAGAGACAGAGAGGCGAGTGTTGGGAAGGGAGGGAAGGGAGATAAAAAAAAAAAAAAGAAAAAGGAAGCGACCAAAACTTAATAAATTTTATAGAGGAGTTTCTTCCCTTACATTGCGCTGTAAGAGAGAGGAGGGAGAGAGGGGCAGTGGTTCAAGATGTAGAAGCCGGAAAGCCTAAGCTATGTGGGAGTGCTCTGTGTGTGTGTGTGTGTGTGTGTGTGTGTGTGTGTGTGTGTGTGTGTGCGCGCGTGCGTGCGTGCGTGCATGCGCGCGTGTGCGTGTGTGTGTGTGTGTGTTGTTTGTGTGTGAGTGTGTGTGTGTGCGTGCATGCGTGTCTGCGTGTGTGTGTGTGTGTGTGTGTGTGTGTGTGTGTGTGTGCCTTACTTTCACAAGCGACCACTAACGAGAGACATTTCCATCAGGGCAAGATGAAGAGGAGGAAACTGATGTGACCGAACTGATACCTGAATCTAAAATATTCAACAATAAGTTTACTGCTTGTCGTAACCTGGATACTCCCCTTTGGCCTTCTCCCCCCCCCCCCCCCCCCCCCCCCCCCCCCTCTCCCTCCTGCTAGTCTTTGGTTCCTCGCATTTCAGACTGAAGAGTCCATCGCCTGGCTGAAGTTTTGTCGCTGTTTCTGCTGCAGATGATGATGATAATCAAACTAAGTATATCACTAAGTATATCACTAAGACTGAAATAAAATCGAATAGTTAAAAAAAAAAAAAAAAAAAAAAAAAAAAAAAGATGAATGGGGCGCTGATGAATGATGTCTCTGAGATTTCAGATGGGCAATTGATGTAGTTGATTATTACTGAATTAACAGCAGCAACACTCTACAAGCACCACGAGTACTCATGTACTCCACAGGTAGTGACGTATTTCTCAGACACCTGTCCTCAAGTTCTTCTCAGATACTCCAGTACTCCACAAATACTCCACAAGAACTGCCACAAGTTCCCTGGTATTCTAGTTCGTTGCTGAAACCATCCATTGATGGTCTGTGTACTGGTCCGAACGGATATCAAAGTGTCACGTAATGCTCAGGCCTTGCTTGGCACACACACACACACACCACGACAACTACCACTTTCACCCTCACCATGATTACCATCCATATCACCATATTCGATCAATACCACAGAGAGAGACAGAGAGAAGAAGAAGAAGAAAGAAGAAGAAGAAGAAGAAAAAGAAGAAGACAAGACAGACAGACAAATGACATTTTTTTGTGCGTAATCGCGAGACAGAGAAGAAGAAGAAGAAGAGAGAAGAAGAAGAAAAAAAGAAAGAAGAAAAAGAAGTAGAAGAAGAGAAGAGGAAGAAGAAGAAAAGAAGAAGACGACGAGACAGACAGACAGACAGATGACATTTTTTGTGCCCAATCGCGAACCACTCTTTCCCTCCAGAAAAAAGTCGCTCACTCACGGGTTGAGGGGAAGGTGGGATGGGGGAAGTGGAAGGGGGAGGAGGAAGAAGGGGGAGGAGGTGGGGAAAGCGCGAGGGAGGGGGAGGGGGAGCAGTGACTTTAACAAGAACTCGCTTCAGCAAGGGAGGTAGTTCGTAAAAGTGACACTTGCCTAGTTTTGGATCAGAACTTAACATCACTGAACACGATTGAAGCGACCAGACAGAAGTGCAGTGTCTCCTCCGGTTGGTGGTCTCATGCAGACCTGACGGTCACAGCCACCTGTGCATGGTCTGTTAGTGTTGTTGCAGTGCGGTGCAACAGGACAAACCCAGACTGTGACAGCGCACTGGGGAGCCGGACGGGGCGGCTTGGGTTAAATGGCACCGAAAGGGCACTGAGGATGGCACAGTGAAGAGAGAGAGAGAGAGAGAGAGAGAGAGAGAGAGAGAGAGAGAGAGACAGACAGACAGACAGACAGACAGGGAGGGAGGGAGGGAGATAGTCAGACAGGCGGACAGATCAACATTCAGACAGACAGACAGACAGACAGACAGACGTACTAGACGGACAGGACAGAGGCAGGCACAGAGAGAAAGAGAGACAGACAGACAGACAGACAGACAGACAGACAGACAGAGAGATTCGCAGAATATTTTCCCAAGTTCAGCGTGCTCCTGGGTCCAGTCAAGGCAGGATGACCTGTACCAATCCCGCACCCTGGTGACACCATTCTTCCATCACGACCTCTGCCACTTCCACCTATACTCACACTAGCATGTAGCTCCCCATCCCCATCATAACCCCCCCCCCCCCCCCCCATCCCTCACAAC